>QWTY01031558.1:0-24097 GCA_008033365.1 Pseudorectes ferrugineus
CACTGCAATGAGCAATTTGCTATTTTCTGGTTTTATCTCAAAAGGTGACCAAGAGATAACAATGATTTCTGCAAGCAGCAGTTGCCTGGCTGCTCCAGTTGAAATGCAAATAAATATCCTACTACACTCTAGGGAAAACATTCTAAATTAACAAAGCAAATAATCTAAAAATCCTAACAAGCAATTAGGCAGAAACAATGATATCAGAAAGATCAGTCTCTTTGTAATACACCGTTCTCACTCACATGAGAATAGTAATTGTGGTATGTGGAAGTACAAAACTGGAGTACAACCTCTACCCACACACAATTTTACTATACAAAATTAATCTAATACATTTTCCTAATGTTGTACAGGCAGCTAATTAATTGTAGACCATGTAACCATCACAAGATTAACAAAATGCTTTTATGCAGGTAGTAAACACTGCTTGCTGAGAATATTATTCTATTCAGTAAATAGTGTTTGAAGTTAATAACTGCAGGAAAATTCCATTTCTCCTACAAAGAGACCAGTGACCTCACTGAATAAGCAGTTCACTGTGCCTTTCACAAAAGCTCTCAATTAGGATGAGGAGCACATTGTACAATCAACAGATACAAGGACTGAGAATCCACTCACCTGATGGCAGCTGTGATAAATTACTGAAAACTTTGCTGCTGAAGCTGAGAGAAAACAGGATATTCATTTTAAAGAAAAAATATTTTCAAGGTAGTATTTTCAGATTTTTGCCTGAGTGCTGTTTTAAATGCAAACCCCAAGTAATTTTAATAGGGAATAATTTAAATATATCAAACACCTCCCTATGATGAAAAATAACAAATGAATATTTTAACTACGTATAGGTAATTGTGTACTTACTTAATTGCAGAGGAAAACACAGACCCATGCTTAATTGAAAGATAAGATACTGTAAAGCAGTGTGTGCCTATATATAGGAGTCCACATTTATAAATATATAACACATTTATTAAATTATTATATATTGTTGAAGTACTACATATACAGCTTACTACATATAACATGCAGTGATAAATATAAAATCTGTAATCATGTTTATAAAGATTATTTATGTTTTTGCTAATCTTACTGCATTTCCCTTCTGCACTAGTTATTAAGATTGCTATCTATGATGCCTTAAAGCCAAAATCAGCAGTATATTGATATAAAGGCAAAAACTGCAAACATTGGTGAAAACAGTTGGTAGCAAATTCACAGGGCAGAATGTTTAGCTCCAACACTGGGAAACAAAAAATCAAAACAGTCACGCAATCAAGAGTTTAATATTCAGTGACATCAAGTAGTGATGTCACTCAGCTGAGCGAGGTAATTCCAGAAATCAGGAGGCAGCTTTAGAGCCACTGCAGCAGGAGCATGCCCTCCCCTCCTCTGAGCAAACCAGTGTCACACCAAACAGCTGAGAAATCCCTGCCTGCTCAGGCAGCACCAGTCTGGGTGAAGTGGGGCACACCAAGCTCCTGATTTCTGTCTCTGGTCAAAGATTCCCACAGATTAAGTGGATGTGACTGGCTACCTGGGTGAACTTCAGCCTATTTCACGATTAAAGGAAAGCAATTTTTTACAACACTGAATTAAGGCTGGAAACGTTAAGGTACAGGGAGAAAAGAAACTCACAATTGGGAAATCTTAAATGGGTTGAAGTTGTAATACAGATGCTACTATTTAACCTTGAGGGGAAAAAACCCCAGAAACCCAAATAATAGGATTGAAGTAAGTTCGGCTGCTTTGAGATCTTAGAACAAAGCAAAACTACGAACTTCTCTCTGTGAGTTGAAAGCTAACATTAATATACCTTTTCTTTTACATTTACTTCTCATTATTTGCATTAAAGTCTTTACATGTAATTTCCTTACTCATCTTTTCCATTAATTTACTAGAGTTTGGTAATGGTACCAAAACATTTTCTTCTCAGCTCAAGGACAACCTGCCAGCAGGAATTGTCAGCATGCTGGGACTGGCCCCATTGAAAGTTGTTGCAGCAGAAGTACCTCAGATGGATGTGTTAGAGGTCCTGTGGTACCAAGGGCACAGCACAAGGCACACCAACACACAGAGAAACAGGATGGAAATGATGCACCAGCTTATTCAGCTGCTTTAACAAAAAAGGGGCAAGTTTGCAATGAAAATCTCAGTGCTCGTGTGGAATATCTGACTAGACTTAAATGCCTAAGTAAGTTTAGGAGGTAATTACCAAATCCATTTATACAACTTTAGAAGTATGAACCTGAAGAAAACTCTCACACAACCCCTTCAGAGCTTTGCCGTTCATAAGTATAGCATTACTATTTACCAAAGCTCCGTAAGTCCTTTCAAGTTCTGGCATTGCCTATTAGGTCTGGCATTGCATCTTGGTTATGCTGGGAACCTTGGTGTTCCTGCCCCAAGTCTGCTCCAGATGTCAAAAGGCATCACTAAACCCCTAGGACATAACTGACAAGCATCCTGGCAAACCCTGGAAGTACTCTAGGTGTTGGAAAACAGAAGATGCATTTCAACTGAAATACCCATTTTCTTACTGTTTAAATCACTTACAAATACAAAACAGGTTTTCAAATGTTTTAAAGAAAAGTCTTGTGCAAGTAAAAGAGCTTTTTTCTGTGTGACGAAGCTCCTACATAAACCTAAAGAACCTTTGTGTTCTATGTCCTGATTAAAAAACAAATCTTCAGAAATTTCCTTGCATGTGTAAGCAACACTGGGCATCACTATAGTCTTGTATTTGAAAATGTGCATCTTCCTAAGAGATTAAACTTCACACTATGCCAATTTCGACCACAACATGAGACACTCACTCCAGCACAGAATACACCAACATTATGTCATATTTGTCAGAAACTGGGTTGCACGTTATAAAATTAGAATTGTGAAAGAAACTAAGTACTGGAGAGCTGGTCCAGACCTTTGTTTCATGATTCATCCAAAGGATGTCATTAAGAGTGTACAGCTTCATGGTCCCATAGATTGTTTCCAAAATAGCAAAGGAGTGCTAGACAAGTGTTTCAGTAATCTCACCTACGTCTGGATCTAAATAATAGCAAGATAAAATAATAACCACAAATAGACAACACAAACACAAAATAGTCCACATTTTATTGCAGTAAAGAAATTACACCAAATCTTAGAAGAAACAGGATTCATATATAGTGTCTGGCCACAAAAAGCTGCATGTACAGCTCAAGAAAATAATATATTACAAGAAGTGACTTCTTGAAAAAACAGAACACTTTTCAAATGTTGTCTCTCTTGGAAAATCAAAATTTATTTTCATGCTTATGTTTTCTGCAAAGAGTGAAGTAATCAAAACTAACTGTATTCTGGAGGATAATGAAGCACATATTAGAAAGTTCAGACACCTGCAGAATCAGGCAGCAATTAAGGCTGACAGTCCCAATTGCTGCTTTAGACATGGTTGTATCAATTCTGCCAAGAACCACTTATCTTCTTTGTATAATGTAGCACTATAATCTTGTAAAGCTCAAACAAAGGGCAGTCTACGCTGACTTGCATAACCACCTGTTCAACTTTTTCACAAATCATCGTCTTATTGCAGTGTCTTGGGTAAAGATGGTTGTATAAAGTCGAGCTGTTGTCTGGATGTTTCCAAGCGCATACGTGTAACAACCATTTATACACTACTCCTGTTGCTACATCTCTGATTTCTCGTCTAAGCTGAGCATACTTGATTAACATCAGTGGACCTGATCCCGTAGGACAGTAATAATCTACATCTTGTGTAAGTTTACAGACTCTATAAAAGGCTGAGTGAACTCACATGATCCACTTTTCAAAGTTACAGATTTTCACATCAAATGGCACCTGTCTCTTGTCACACAGGTGCAAATTGCCTTAAACACAGTTTTACCCCCTGAAGTTCCTAATCCACTGGAGCATTTTTGATGTAAGATACAAAAAGTTTTGAACAAGTCCAAACTAGAACACATCTATTCACTTCTGACAGTCTTTTTACTGAAGATCAAAACTTTTAAAATTTATTTTTTGGTCAGACACTGTTAATAAGTACTTCTTAGAAACACTGTGTTGATATGCCACCTAGGACAGCAGATCTGATCTAAGACCCAAATCTGAGAATTTGAGAAACAGGGCGGGGCTGGTCAAACCCGTTCCATAGGGAAAGTCTACCCAGCTGCAGCCACTGCTGGGAAAGGCTCATGTGGAACTATACCCTCTCAGGTATGTGGTATAGTTATGTCAAGACAGTATCTAGAAAACAAAATAGATGAAGGAATGGTGCTCTGGAGAAGGAAACTAAAGGCCCCGAGGCTTCTAGATGTAACTGGGGTATTTCTTGCAGACAGAAGAACGATGGGAGACAGCAAAGGTCAGCTCACCTGCCCTGGAGTGGGCTGACAACTTGACCTAGTGAGGGAAGCTGGAACTGTTCTAGAATGGCAGAGGGACTCTGTGGCCATTAGGACTGTATTCTGTGGAAATGCAAGTAAGTCAGTGTTACAGCCATGTGTGGATACAGGGCTCAATTATCTTCTTATCAGCAAAAGGTGTGATGGTGAATTAAAAAAGAAATTAGTCTTAGAACTGTGAAGTTACATTAATTTATTTGTACACACTAGCAACACATTTCAGTATGTGCCTCCACACCACAGATATTCAGAAAAACTTTCTTCTGACTTTAAGAAGGATCATTCACATTCATAAGGAGTCAGAATGTCCTGCTGGCCTTTTAGCAGCATGCTTTTAGCTGAAAATTCCATAACCATCCAGCTGCTCTTTCCCACTGAGGTAAAAGCACGTGTAACAACTCTGTCCATTTGCACTGACATGAAACAACCTGACTCAAGTGGCTCTTCACAAGGCATTACCATCACCTAACCTTACTGCTATTAAGATTAAAAAGGAGATTAATCTTATTTTTCAAATAGTTCAGTGTAAATTAAAAGACGTGGAAAAAATCACAGTGTGAGAAACTGCAGTCTTTTAGACAATTCTGTATGAACCACTCTAAAGCATGATTTTATTTGATGGAAAACCAACCAAAACAAACTCTTATAGGTCTTTCTAATTAGATATAGTCTTGAAAACTATCATATTCCTAGCAAGAAAACCAAGCACAATTTTCTAATTTAACAAAATTGGCTTGTCCTCTACTTACATGCAAGCACAATATTATAAATAAGTACATTAATACTTTTAAAACTCTTTCCAATGAAAGAAAATTTCTGGGTTGAGACACTGCTTCCATGCAAAAATAACTAACCTCTATTATGAAATTCATTCTCTTATCCCCAGAAATCTAGATCTGAAATTTCTCTATTCAGCTCACCCCGTATTTTCAGCTCAATTCATCGTCCTAGCAAAAAAGTTGGTAACTTCAAACTGATTGGCAAAGCTGCAATTGATGGGTCCAGCAACTGACTGGCAAGTACTGGACCTCTGTGGATCGAAAATTATTTATTTCAAGTTGAATTTCATTTTTATAAATGACAAACAATCTGGAATACATCACTAGAATTTGTATATAAAATATTCTGTATTTCTTTTAACTTCAGATTTGAAGTTACTGAACATCTAATTTAGCCCCTGTGGAGTCTGGAGGGAAGAGTCATTGCTTCACTGATTTGTAGTTTTGGAAGGGGTAAAAAAAGCAAAACGCCAAAAATTACTATTAGCATGCAGGATAAGAAAGTCATGGAAATGGAAACAAAAATATTAATCAGCACTGGAAGTAGGAGAGTTTAACAGCATGCTTGAATTCAGAATATTCTACAGAAGACTCCAAAAGCTTGTATAATAGTTGTAAAACTCATTCTCTTTCTCAAACTTTTCTTCATCTTTGTAATAAGGCATGGATTCACTGGTTACACTACAAGTAGATTCTCCTTTACATGGTGTACACCAGACTACAGGGTGTAGCCTAGTTGTACACAACCCCAAATTCAATGAAGATCTATATTTAACTGTAGGACAGAAATTAACTCTTTTTGTGAAAAATCATTCTGTTCAGTATGTTTTCTGAAATTTAGATGGACCACATTGTATCTATGATTTCTCGAAAGAAGAGTGAGAGGTAATGGCACAAAACAGGATTTGTTTTGAAAAAGAAGACAAAATATTCTAGATGTGCACTCAAGATCTCCAGAAACCTTCATTCACAGTTAGGACAGTAAAATATTCTGTCATCAGATGTTACAAGACTATTTGGAAAAAAGTAAATAGCTTTCTTTTTTTTGTTGGGTTTCCCCCCATGACTGATGCAAATCCAAGCCTAGCAAAATTGAACTGCTGCTTGGCTTGTATCTATTGCTGAGGGAAAAAATACAAAAAAGGACTGTTAAAAGACAAATACTGAGTTGAGTACAGGAAGCTTTAATTAAAAAAGATAAGAAGTGAAAAGACTATGAAATATTTGTAAGTTAATTCCCTGTCTCAAACTATTTTTGCACAGATGTAGCTCCAAGAGTACTAAGACTCAGACCTTTTCAGCCTGGCATTACACAAACACCAAGTGTTGTACAAACACTTGCACCACGCAATAACAGCGTAAGAATTTGTACCAATTTTCCTGGCTTTATTCGTCCATCTGAGAATAAACGAATAATATTTGTAAGAGAAAAAGCAGTATCATAATTTAAGCTTCAGCATAAACAAGTATGGAAACACATTTTTATATACTAAACACTTGTTGACAAATAAACAACATTATTGTACAACGGCTTTCTGTTCCTAGCATAGATAATTACTGAAGTATAAGAACCACAGGCAAGGAGATGCAAAAAGGCATGTTGGTTTAGGCTTTTCATTCAGAATTCCTTCAGTAAGGAAACATGTCTTCCTTATCATTCCAATGAAGCATCAATTTTGAAAATGTGAAAATCAGCTTGTCAGCTTAAATAAGGAAAAATATGTTTCATTTACATATGTGCACTTATTCCTATACTTCAAATTACACAGAAGAACAGCATACAAAATTTGTCAACTTTCTTTTTCTTATACACAGTCTTATCTTGAATGTGAACTCTGTTTCACTGGACTCTCCTGCTTTGAACAAAAATTGTCCCAATATGCAGAATCCTCAGGTGTGACTGGAATACCAGATGCAACTAAATCTTCAAAAGTCAATAATGTAAATTGTGGTTGGTTAGGCTCCATGGACTGTACCTAAAGGAAACACATATTAGCATAACATGAATCAATAAATACCAGTTTTCTTCCTGTAAAATTCTCTGTCCTGTTTAAACGACATATTGCTTACTGAAAAAGAAAGAAAACATTCAACATTTGACACTGATGTCACCTCCCCTAATTTAGGCTATGCAGGAACTATCAGAAGCATGTAACAGGCCACACAGAGAAATCGAGTTTTTCCTTGAAACACAGTTCACAAAACTGATGGAACAAGGGCTATACAAATGCTCCAAGTGTGACAGAATGAGTGTTAAAGTCCAGTAAAAAAGAAAAAGACCACCATCAAACGAACTGTACTTCATTCTCCAGCAGATATGATTATTTGAGACAATTGTGTGAGGATTTATTCCACTAGAGGTGTGCCTATTCGTACTCTTTTTAACACCAGTAGTCACTGAGGTTTTGCATGCTTCTCTCAAACTCAAATGCTACTTAAAAACTAGTGGTCACAATCAACCAGCAATTCCCCATGTTAAACCCACATTAAATGTGGACTGAGATATTAAGAGATGACAGTGTCATGGTCTCCATGTTAGTTTCATCGTTCCAAGAAGAGAAATCACATTTCAAAGAAAAAAAAGATTTGGGGGTTTTTGAGCACACTATTGTGCAGCCTGCTGTATGCCATCTCCAAATGTAATTGTTTCCAGACAGCAGGGCAGATAGTGCAGCTTGCATGAATCAAACATAAATATAGCTGATTCTTCTAAATGGGCATTTGCTCCAGCGACAGATTCTTAATGCTTAGTATTTCATAAAATTCAGTAGGGCTCCTCTGCAGTGGTGTTCCTTGGTACATCAGACAAACTGACTCATTTTTGATGAGCCTGTCTTTGTGGCAATACAACCCTCTGGTGTATCAGCCACTCCTCCCAGCTTGGTATCACCAGCAAACCTGCTGACGGTGCACTGCACCACCACCCAGTTCGTTAATGAAGATGTTACACAGGACTGGACTCAGTATTGACCCCTGGGGTACATCACTGCTAACTGGCCTCCAACCAGACTTTCTACCACTATTGCCACACCCTGGGCGCAAATGTTCGGCTGGTTTCCAATACACTGTCTGCTTACCCAGTACACAGCCTTTTTCCTAGGAGGATCTTATGAGAGACAGTGCCAGAGACAGAAGGTACTGAAATATAGGTAGACAATTACCCATTGCTCTAACCTCATCTACCAGGCAAGTCATTTCATTGCTGAAGTTTACCAAGTTGGTCAAGCACGACTTTCTCTTGGTGAAGCTATGCTGACTAGTCCTGATGATTTCTTTGTCCTTGCTGTGCCTGGAAATGGTTTTCAGAATCAGCTGTTCTGCCACCTTTCCAGCAATCAAGGTGAAGCTGTGAGGCCTGTAATTCCCTGGGTCCTCCTTATTGACGATAAGGCGACATTTGTTTTCTTCCAGTTTTTGCGCACTTCTCCCAGTCCCTGTGATCAACTAAAGATTACTGAGAGGGGCCTTGCAATGCCAGCTGTATCCCACAAATATTCATCAACTTACACCCATCCAGTTTGCTTAAGCATTCCCTGACCTAATCCTCTTCTTCCAAGGGTGCATCTTCCTTGCTCCTTTCCTCTTTCATCCCTGCAACCAGGGATTGCTGACAGACAGTCTTGCTAATAAAGACTGATGCAAAGGTGGCATTCAGCACCTCAGCCTCTTTCAACATTTGTCTTGTTGAGCAAAACCCTTCCCTTTGGCTTCTTTGCACTTACAGAAGTGCTTCTTGCTGCCTTGGACATCCCTGGTTGTCCATCTGATCCCAGATTAAATACTATTTGGGCTTTAGCTTTTCTAACTTCATCCCTGGATGCTCAGATAATATTTCTGTATTCTTCTCATGTTACCCATTCTTACTCCCACCCTCTGTATGCTTCCCTTTCTCTATCCAAGTTTGGCTAGGAGCTCCCTGTTCATACATGCAGACCTGGCCTTTTTGCCTGACTTCACATGCAGCGAGATGGAACTCTCTTGAGAGTGGAGGAGGTGATCCTTGAATGTTAAGCAGCTTTCTTGGGCTCAGCTTTCCTGTGAGGCCTTATCCCACAGGACCCTTCTTTGTCATTTGAGGAGGAGAAAGTCTGCTCTCCTCATGTTAAGGGTTGTGAGCCATCCTTGCTGCTCCAGGATCCTGAACTCCACCATCTTGTGCTCTCGGAGCCCTGCAGCCACACACAGATCTCTGACTCATCATGTTTATTCCTCATCCTGAGTGCACAGGCACTTCAGAGGCACTCCAGCATGTTGAGTTCCAGGAGAAGATTTGGGGAATTTGTTCATAATTGTACCTTGCAGACCCTTCCTTGCTTACATCCAAGTGCTGGAGGTGACTCAATCCAAGGTCAATTTTGAGGATTTTGTTATTCCTTCCTGTCACATTGATGAAGGTAGGTCAGTAAATAGGAAAAAGGCAAAAATGTCTATTCTCCAGTATTTGAGCAGTAAGGTACTGCTAGGAATATATGCAGAGACAACAAAATGGTTTATGCTTGTTGTAACAATACAGAAAAACTCTTTGTTGCCAATGCAGACTGAAAGCAAAAGAGATTGAGCTGTCTCTCACTTTATGTCCTTACACAATGACATGGTGTTGAGACATTCCTGTTCATTGGACATCTTGGAGATGAGGTAAAGCTACTGGAATGGTGCCTAGAGGCATGCAAGTGACATCATAGATGCATACCAAATACGAACTAAGCCTCCAAGCTAAGTAGTTGTTAACAGATGTAGTTTGAACTTCAGCACGTGCTTGTCTGAAGGAAGTGTGTCCTGACTGAATTCATCACAACTCTTGTGAAATTTAGCAAGCAATAGACAGATGATACTTTATATCCTACACAGGATTTATAAAGAATTTTAAACTCACCCATCTTTTATTGAGACTTGCCTCATAAATGTCTAGATCTAGGTTAAGAGCACAGATAAATGTTCTGTTTCTTCAAGCATATAGCAGTCACCAGCATTTTGATAAGACCCTTGACACTAGAGATTTTTAATTACAGTACATTGACATAAAATTGGCCTTTCCTGGGAATTGTAGGTACATGCTATCATTTTGTGAAGAAAGCTGAAAAGAGATGTTCTGCAAGCAGGCCGTAATGAATTACTCCTGTGATTGCAGAGAGGGAACAGACACAAACACTGATATCCTGAAACAACTGGGTAACATTTACACACACATTAGGCTGGAATGAACAACTTTTTCTTTCAACACATCTAGCAATAAATAGAATCCTTTTTATGGTTCTTTTACAAGGAGAGAAGGCAACTGTCATTTCCTCCATGTTCCTGTTAGAAGGAGGCTTAAAAAGGTACAATGCAATAGTACATAAATTTTCACTTAATTTCCTTACTGGGGAGTCTCAGAATGCTCTCTTGTCCTGCTTAAAATGACCTTTCTTCATTGAATTGAGATAATAAAATTTAGGTCATCATAAATTTAGTCAGTGGACAAGTAAGCCTTTGAGACTCCTCTTGATTCAAAGACTTTTCATCATAACCTTTGATATCATGACTATTCTTTCGATGGTAACTTTAAGGTATGTGACCATGATGGTGAAGGTCTTAAAAATACTTAAAAATCCTGGATTTCTGTAGAATACTTAGGTAATTGTGTTTCAAAATATCGGCCACCTTCTTTTCACCTCAGACTTACAGTTATCAGTATTCCTGTCAGAAGGATAACATGCAGCCCCACCAGGAACTTAAGTATGTCCTGTCAAATAGAATGCACGTAATTTCTTAAAAAATATTTGTCCACTGATTTATCACAGTAAATCCTCAAAGGCAGTTTAATACCTCTTTTTCTCAGTCTAACCAACACTAGTTAAAAGGTCTGCCTCCCTTTGTTATCCATGAACGTAGACTTTGTTACCATGATAGATAGTGTGCATTACCACTTCCATGCTTTTATTCATTCCTATACTATTTTTTTTTCTAGTTCCTGGTAGAATCTTTGTAGCTAAATAACAGAGGACAACTAACCCATTTTCTTGTGAGCAACTAGAGCACCAGAGAAAAATCTGGCAATTTGTCACACTCTCCTTTGCTGACTGTCTGGCTGTTTTGGCTACAACTTGCCAGTTTGCCTCTCCCTTAAATTTGACTTTTATTGCTATTTTCACGACTGAGGTCTTTTTTAAATTACACAGAAAATCCTGAAAAGCTTTTAAGTAGCTTTGCTCTTTCTCTCAATAGAGATACCACATGGAATGAAGACTAACACTGCTGTTCTTCCCATCTGTTGGTTGTTGTTGCTTGTCTCAAGGGTTATCTTGTCGTAATGGTGTTTGAGCGACGGATCTGCTCTGGGATACGCGCACTGACAGTCCCCCATTAAAACCAGCTTGGTGAGGTGTCATACAAGTTTAGCAGTCCAGATTGGTTCACTGTTTCCATTTCCCTCTGTGAAAACCATCTTTCCCACATGAGTACTAGCAGGCTGTGACAAAAATCACTTAATCTTCTCTTGAATGAACACACTGAATACATGCATTAGAGACTTGACATTATCTGTTGCTGTCCTCTGAAACTATTTCCCCTTCCCAGATTTTTCCTGAAATAGGCATAACAGAACTAGGGGAAACAGTTCAGTAATACTGCTTGGTTCTGTTTAATACTGTGCCTAAGATAAGTCTTGGCCCTATATAAGAGATTGGCCCTATATATGAGATAACACACTTTTAGCTACAGCATAAGTTTATATTCAAGTGATCACCAAGACATGAAACTATTTCACAATTTCTTACATCAGAATTCTTCTGTACAAATCCCTCCTGTTTCCCAAGCGCCACTGCAACATGATGATGGTCATCCAAGCGGGTTTCCTAGTAAAGATGAAAAATGGCAATGTAAATGCATTTTCTCTACTCTATTTTCAGAGTACAGACTATATAAATGTTTAGAATATGGTTCAGAACAATAGCAGAACATAATTTAAAATAACGACATTCAAAAAGCAATAGTACTACTTTTTAGTAGTTTTGTTGGAGAGCTCAATGATGCAGATACATTAAAATGTTCATAGGGCTGAGGACTGGTTACTATAGGTTACCATCACCTTATCCATTTGTAGATATTTATATTCAAGTTTGTCACCTGAGCATTCCTTTACCAGTCCCTTCTAAGGCGCAAATCATATAACCCATCTCAGCTATCCTTTTCCAGTGAGACGAACTGTGAACTTCTGGAAGGTATTTTGAAAAACAACGTCAGTGTAAACTTAAATCAGTAACTCTCTCTCTTCTTGGCTTCCCACAGCATGTAAGACCACAACTTTAAATTCCTGACAGAGCAGTCTGAGAACTGCAATGTGTAAATATGAATCAACATTTTTAGATGTATAACTATATATTTAGTAATATAGTTTTCACCTATTTGTTTTGTTTGAAAGTGTTTTCTTCTAGAAAGGCTAAGAATTCATCCTAAACAATTTCAGGAAAAAGAACCCCAAAGACCTTTATATACTGTTTCAGAAAAATGCTTATTCTATAGCCAAGCCATAATTCCATTGACTTAAAAAAAAAAATATATATATATGTAAGTGAAGGAAATAAAATTTTCCCTGGTCCTTTATCCAAAAGTTTTCACTTAATTTCTGCACACTTTCTAAAGTAGAAATCAAGAATAACAAGAAATAACAGGAAAATGATCAATTTCAATATTGCCATTAATCTGAAAATCAGAAAGTCATTGGGATATTCTCCTTGTATGCAAGACTGAATCTCCAATTTTGGCTTCCTTGGGAAATATTCTAACTGCACGATATTTTAATATAGAGAAAGCACCATGATCTCCTCCTATTTCCTCTGACAGGTTGTTGGTTGCCTCGTTTTTCTCCCCATTTAATCTAAGCAAAATGTCTTTTAGAACAATGGTGTCAGTCTGCATCAGGCTTCTCTACAGTTCATCTACCATATAGAATTTTCAAAGACTTCAGTTGCCAGGATACCATTTCTGTGATTCCCAAACAGCCCTGTATATATATGAAAAAAAAAAAAAAAGTGCCAAGCTGCTCAGCTCAAATCTACTCAGCCCAGCTCAGCCAAGGCAGCAGCTGCTCCAGTCATGTGTAGCACCAGTTCCACTGTAAAGCTGGGGGACTTTTCTGGCAAACATGGGTGCCTTGGAGAAGTGCTGGTGAGGAAACAGAACTGTGCTTTTACTTTGATCTCTTCAGCACCAAAACTGCCCATTTGACAGCTTTAGCAGTGAACTTTATAACCCTCACCTACTTAAAAAAAACCCCATCAAGCTCATGTTGTTATACCTTTCTGCAAAGTGCTAGTAAGAAAATGAATATTTCAATTCTGTCTAGATTAAGAACATATTTAATATAAGAAACACTAACAAACCTACAGCATAAGCAGTACTTTACATGACTGCAAGATCTATAAATGTACTTACTATTAAGTATTTTACTGGGTTTTCCACTCCTTTACTAGGGTACAAAACTGAAAATAAGTCAAGCATAAAGAATGCTATCTCAGAGTTAACCATTTGTACTCAGTGTGCACATTTCTGTAACTTCCTCAAAAAAAAAGCAAGACTAATGAATATTAGATGCTTGATCAGGTGTTGCTAAACCATGTCTACAGTTCTGGGGTGGCAGTGTTTTGTATTTTTCTAGATGGAAAAATTACTATATCCTGTTTTTTATCACTTCATTTTCCACCCTTCTTTCATTTTTTTTGCATGTCCAAGAGGTTGAAGACAGATCAGAACAGAGGGCACAGTACAGCACATTCAGCAGGGGCTTACACCTGTAATCAAAGTCTGCAAACAGCTTTAAGCACAGAATTTTCTTTTTGTGAAGTCAACTTATATTACTTCTTGTTTGTGCAACTAAAAACATACTATAGATAGTATTCTACATATTGCTAGCAAAATAATGTTTTTTTCAGTTCAAAGCTGCATTTAACAGGCAGTGACTGTTTAGATAGACCTTCCCTGCAGAGACCCTGCCCAATGAACAGTGAATGAAAAAGGTTCCATTTCATTTACTTCATGTATCCTCTGTGGCCACAAAAGTGTTTTCAGCATCTTACAATAAAACATAACAAACTATGCCCTTCATCTATCTTTGCTGTTTCAGAGCAATGTAAATCCAAATGAAATACAGAAAGGAACGTCTTTCCTGGCCTTTACTAGTGGCCAGCAAAAACCTTAAGCTATGGAATTAATGAAACATAGTGAAACTATAAAAAACAGTGGATCAGCACGCTTCCCTGGAGATATTGCTATACCAGCTTATAAAATTAATATCTTAAATGAAAATAGATGATTAAACAAAAAGAGGACAATCATATAGAATTCCTTCAAGGTAGCGAGTTTGTTTTGTTAAGATTCCTCTCTAAAAACCAGAAAACATGGAATGGATGAAAATTTGTTTTTGTCCTCACAGAACGAAAGCATTACTAGAGCACACAGAGATTTACAATGATCTAATTTCAAAGACTCGGCAGAATGATGTGTCTGGAATTCAAATCATTATGAATTCACTCAACAACAGACGGCTTATGAGGAAGCTGTACCTTCCCAGCCAGCAGAATTGATTGATGAGTGAATCCAGTTGGATTAGCTAGTCTTAGAAATAAAAGTTTCTATTCTTATTTATTCCTGACAATGCAACAGGATTAACTTCTCTTACTGAGGGTGAAAGATGCCAACTACAGTTGCACACCAGCAATTACTAAATATGCTTCAAATTGACCAACGTAATCTCTCTTTGAAATTCATGTTCTGGAAGTAATCTATTTGCATATAAACAAACCAAGCAAATATTTGTTGTGAAAAAATGCAAAAAATTATTTGTGCAACAGCAGTCCTGCCAGGTGATTCTTAATCCCAGAGCGAAGTTTAGGATAAATCATGTGCTTCCTGTATAAAATAGTTGTATCCAAAGTTGAGGTATGTACCAAAACAGAAGTGTCTTATGTCTCATTTAAGATTCTTTTTTAATACCGATTCCAGTAAGTGCTATCCAGTTATTCTTCCAGATCAACCGCACACAACTGGGACCAATAAGGAAAGGGTCATGAATACATTTAATATTTTGCAAATCAGTAATCAGGATTTTTTTTTCATAGTCTCATAGAAGGGCTTACATTGGAAGGGACCTCAAACACCATCTCATTCCAACTCCCCTGTCCCTGGACAGGGACACCTTCCACTAGACCAGGTTGCTCAGGGCCCCATCCAACCTGGCCTTACACGCTTCCAGGGATGAGACATCAGCAAGTTCTCTGGGAAACCTGTTCCTGTGCCAATCTATGTGCCAGTGCCAATATATTTTTCCATACATAAGATCTGCTACAAATCTATCTTATAAACTTATGTTGATCTCTTTAAATGATAGAACTCATCAAAACTGTTTTCAATCAACTTCTTTCATTTTTACTAAAATTAACTACTACTTCATTCTTGTCATAGCTGAACACAGTAGGCAGCTCATACCACACAGCCTCCTCACTGGCAGGGCACTATGAGAAACTGGAGTCTTTGACTTTGTTTCAGTGTGTTATCAGCACTATTCTCATCCTAAATTCAAAACACAGCCCTATGCCAGCTACTAAGAAGAAAATTAACTGTACCGGAGATGAAAGTAGGACAATTGTCCAAGTTTATTTTCTTCAAAGGAAGTAAATGGAGCATATAGAATTACCCATAATAATCATCATCATCATCATAATGACTCCATCTTAAATCAACACCCTGACAAAATGCTGTTATCACTCTTCACTGGGCTAGCTCTCTTTTAGTTATTACTAAACAAAGTCACCTTTCTAAAATGAGGAAAGCATGCACTGTCTATATGAATAAAGCATATTCAACACATATAGCCGAAACATCTTAAAATTAAATTGATGCTTTTAAACGAAGCTTTTTTCCTCCAACTCCTTCCAAAACAGCTGAAGGGAATCTGCGTAGCAATCTCTAGAGTACTGTATGAAAACAAGACCCTAAAGCTAAATCCTTCCATCAAGATCAAACAAGAATAGGCTGTTTCTGAGCAACTTCCTTCCATTCAAGCCAAAAAATACGGGGAGTGAAGGAGGGCAAAGATACTTCAAGCAAAACTAAACCCTTGGTAAAAGGACCACAAACAGTCAACTACATAACAAAGTAGTTAATTTGGTTATTTACAATGAAATCAGAGAAATGTTTTTGCACTGTTCAGAGAAAATTCTATCTCCAGTTAGAATTGGCTTTGCTCTGACTGTGAACAGTTACAGGGTGTCTGAATAGTGTCAACTTTGATTTGTTGTGATTCATTAGTATTTCTCTTGACCTTTTAGTCATAACAAGTATTAGGTGGTGGATCTTTTCCTGGTCTTCATGAATTTAAAGTTGTCTTTTTCATATTACATGGTACTTTCTGAAGGAGATTTCAGAATATCTTGTGTAATTTAAATGGATAAAATCCCCTTTAATTCTCCCTTCCATTTTTAGCAAATTAGGTTCTCTTTAAAACTGAAATGAGACAAAATATGTGATAATTGAATTTTAAGCAGTCTTGCCCTCTTTGATCATTTCCTTTCACTAAGATATAGGCAGTTCTGAAAAGTAAAAGTGAGGTCATTATACTTTTTTATTTGATAGAAAAAGCTCCCTCAAGCAAACTTAGCACAACAGGGAACCTAAGGAAAAGACTGCATCAGTAAGTTGTAGTCTTACAGGTGACTTAATGTCCGCTCTTGGGTGACCCTTTCAGATTTCTCAAAATTAGTGTTTTCAACTAAAAAGTTATCTCAAAAATCTGATGAAACAAAAAAAGACTTTTCTAAGAAAGAAAACAAACACAAAATTAAAAGAAACTTGGGAAGAGACAAAAAAGTAAAGTGACGCTTAATTTTAGGCTCTCCAGAGATTGGTAACGGAAAAAAAAATTATTTATTTCATTTTAATGAATGTTAATATTTAAATGAAATTATATCCCAATTGAGCTTGTATTTAAAGGAAACTTGATATTAAGTTCTTTCTTTGAAATACTAAAATCTGCCTCATTATAATGCTGCACTCTTGGGAAGCAGGAGGGCAAGCGTGGAAGTGGAGACATTCCTCAGACAAAAATTTCATGAACCTTCTGGCAGCAATTACTAAGTAATAAGGAAAATTCAAACAATTAGAAAGCATTTAAGTATTACAGGGAGCTATCTACATCATCATCTTCAGGCTGTTTCTGTCCATCAACCACAGGCACGCCAAAGAGCAAAATGAGGAGTTCCAGAATTCAATCAAGAGAGGTAGATGTTCCCTTGGCCATGGTACACTGCAGTAATACAGAAAGCATTCTGGTACAAGATGTGCCACAGGCTTTCCCAGTAACTTCTTTTGCCAGTGTAACTCCAGCTAGTGAATTTCATGACATACTGATATTGCCATACTATACAGGAATTGAGTAAGAGGGCTGATTTAGTATGCATAGACTTGTAAAATAACACAAAAGCAAAAGTGGATAGGAATGCTGAATGGAATGAACTGTGAAGATACAAACTTGTACTCTGAAGTTAAATATTACCGGAACATTCATTCTTTCATACCATATGCACAGGGTACACGTAGTTTGTATACTAAAGAAAATAAGCATACAGCAGAAATTTGTCATTCAGACAGCTCTATTGGAACAGCTGTCTCCAACAATATAGGTATTTTCAAAATGCAAATATGTATTTGAAACTGAATAGTCTTACTGCAAAGTGCACTTGACAGTTTGTTCCATTTTTTGCTTTGTTTAAAGTGGTTGAATGAACATGCCTCTGGGGTGTAGAGAAATGGGATTATGATTTAATTTGTTTTTAAAGCTTGGTTTTTTAGGTAATTAAATAATTTGAGATCACTGTGAATCAGAATCATTTGGGCTGGGAAACACCTTTAAGACCAGCAAGTTCAACTGTTAACCCAGTACTGCCAGGTCCACCAGCAAATCATGTCCCTATCAGTTCTTCCCCTATGTAACCTTTAAACTACATGAGATGACACTGATAATTTCTTACCAAATCTGAAAGGATAAATGTTTTAGTGATAAGCCCCAATAACTTTAAAGAAGGAAAACAAAAACCCAAACCCCAAGACTCAGACTATTGAGGCCAAACTAATCTTCCATTAAGCAAATTTTTTCATCTGTCCATTCCCACAGACAGCAGCCACTTCAAATTCACAAAAACACACATTTCTTGTGTGGACAAGAAGTTCCAAAGGAGCTGAAGACACCTCCTCCATTTCAGACATCTAACATAAACACTAATGGGGTTGGTTAATCACTAGTCCCATTCTAGACCAACCGATGAAGAACTTTAAAATCTTAGACCTGTTCAAGAAATCAGGTCTGAAAATATTTCTGGGAACTTCCTGCATACCTTAGGATGACTTTCTCAGAGTGCAGGAAATATATTCCAGAAATAGGAAAAATATAAAGACATTATAAAGAATGTATCTACGGGGTGTTCTTGCAACCATCAAAAATACTTTAAAATGTTGCAGATTTATCTCCTAAGTTTTGATTAATATAGGCTCAATGGGGTTATACAGAACAAAGATATGAAGTTTCACTTAAAAAAAATCAAATATGCAATGCAACCATAAGGAGTTGAGACTGCTTATCACTAGTAAAAACATATTCTTTACCTCAAATGTCCACTCCTCTTCTTTTTCTCCATCCAGAAGCATTTTCGTCTCCTTATACACCTGCCCTATTTCCAGTTGCAATGGAGACACATTAAATTCAATTCTTTGCAAGTTAAAGCCTATTCCAACTCCAATAGCCTTTAAGAAGCTTTCCTTTAAGGCCTAAAAGACACAATAAATGTATTTTATTTATGCTGGCTGTTTTCAAACTGTTCTATAAATATTACTTCTGAGTACACATTGTAGACAAAATAAATTTAAGATGCATACTACCATAAATGTGAGGGTAGACTGATGCAATTATCAAGAGAAAAAGTTACCAGCATTGTATTTACCTAGCCTAACTTGCTGCATTAAAATAAACATGCAACTGAAATTACTCAGTGGCACATATAGATATGAACCCTTTACGTTGTTCTGGCTCTGTGTTTAAAACTCCTAATAAATCCTGCTGGAAATGTCGGCTGTACCATGGTTATCAAAGTTATTCTGATATTAAAATAATCACTGAAATTTAAAGCCCAAGAATATCTTCACATGAAATGGCATCAGGTAGCACCAGGGGAGTTTAGACTGGATAATGGGAGAAACTTCTTCAACAAATGGCTTTTCAAGCACTGGAATAGGCTGCCCAGGGAAGTGGTTGAACCACTAACGCTGAAATTCTTTAAAATACGGGTAGAGATGGTGCTTACGGACATAGTTTAGTGGGGGGTTTGATGACCTTAGATGTCTTTTCCAATCTAAACCATTCTATGATTCTATGCAACTACAAAAAGATTACACTTTTACTATAATGAAAATAATAAATTATGTCAGAAAAGAATGTGCACGTTTGCAGGCTTTAAACAGGAAAAGAAGTATTACCCAGTGCCGATAAAACATATCCAGCTGCATCCATTCATTACCCATAGACTTGATTACATCCCACTCCGTTTCAGTAAACTGTCGCTTCATTATGTGAAAGAAATTTGGAATTGAGCTACTACCTATAAATCAGACAGAGATATTTACAGAAATTTTAAGAGTAGTAATAATAAGCAAATGAGTTACTTCACATTATTGCTCTAGAAAAAACTCATAAGAAAAAAATTTATGAACCAACTCTGCTCCACGATTTGAATTTATACAGCCTCAAAGCAGTGAGCTGATGATTGTTCAGGACATGGTATTTCCAGCATTCTCTAAAAGGCAAAGTATTTAATGAATGCTGATTTTATATAAATATAAAAAAATTGTATTCAACTACAAAAGTAGCATATACAGTCTCTGGCATCTGTCAGCTTGATCTAGTAATATTTTATAAAACAGCATGCTGTTTGTCAAAATTTATCAAGCTATTCTGCCTCCTGCCCTTGGATTCTGGGATACAAAAGAAACACTTTTTTAAGCACTTGTAGAAGCACAGTCTTCCAAATTTATCACAAACATATTAAGCTATTCGGATTGGATTTACTCTGGAAGAAAAATGGAAGTAGAGAGGTGCCCATAATAACAGTAAGAAATATACCAAGGGAAAAAAAAATGCCCCCAAAAAACCAGCCTCAAACTACCAAACCTTAAAATCATTAGATTAAATTTAAACTTCCTCAAAAAATAAGCACAGCTGTGTGGCACTGCAGCAGCTCTTTGGTGGCTACACCATTTTCCCCCACTAGTCTACATTTACCTTGTAGAAGACACTACAGAGTGTGTGGTTATATTGATCAATGGCATTTCCACAGTACACTGAAATCTGTGGACCTCGTTACAATCTTGGCCACCCATAGCCTATATTAATCAGCAACCCATGCAAGCATCCAAGTCCAACTGGGCTTACAGGTGGCTAAAGAGACAATGGCAGAAAACAACTTATTTTCTTTACTAGGGATAGTAAAAATCTGGATAGAGACAATTCCACATATTGAGACAATTTCTTTGATAGGTTAGGCAGTGCTCTCACTAAAAGTAAGACATTAGTCATATTTAATCCAAAACATTTTCCCCCTCCCAATACCACACTACTTGGAAGAACCCATTCACGAAATAATTGCTTAAGATGCAGATTCTAACTGTAGCTGTGCCAGTAATTCTTTGAGCTGACTGGGCAAGGAACTTTCCTTCTCTACGCTCATGTTCCCCATCTTAAACCAAGGGTAAAGCCATTAAGCCTCCTCTATAAAGTGGTTGTCTTCTACAGATATCTAAGCACTAAATAAAAACAGGTATTGGCAGCAGGAATAACTGATCTGAACAAACTAATGTTACACTAAAGCACATATTCAGGTTTTCTCACAATTTCCAAACCATACTGCAAAGTGTTATCTGACATATGCATCCCACGAGAGATGGCAGTGACATTTCAGAGATGCCCTCAATTGCATTTTTAAAGTGAAGAGAACATCTTTAGACAGAAATTTTGTTGACAGTTGCAGCACTAAGCTAATGGAATGATCCAGAACAATCTAAAGACAGGACTAACTTCCCTCTGGAGAAAATTACAGTAAAAGAAAAAAGAAACCACAATGTTAAGTATGCTTTGATGAATTACTGAGGCAAATGCCATATCCATCTACTTACACAATGCAGCTTCCCTGAAACAATGAAAAATAACAATGAAAAATTGAACTTGGGGAAAGGTATTTTCTTTCACCTCTGTGTTTATATGGCCTGTTTTACAATAAAATAACTACATTAATACCTGCTCTAAACAATCCACTTTTTTTTTTTCCCTTTCTCTCTTTTCTCGAATATTTAAGACTACAGTATAGAGGTTTCAGCGTGTTCTTGTGATTCAAAACATTCTAGAATGTCCTGGTGTACCCTTCCTCCTCCATTACTTCCAGAGAGTTCTCCTCCTTTCAGTAACCCAGGACTGCCAGAGAAAACCACCCAAGACTATTCACACTATGCTACCTTCAGCATGTAGAGGCATATAAAGGCTCCTGCATTGTCAGTCCTGCCAACCCAACTTTACCACGTGGTGAATACACTCGATACTTAAACCATTTAGTACAACAAGTGCCTATCTATCCTATATGCTACTGCTTTTTCCCTCATTGTTCACCCCTTTTCTTGTCTTAGGTTTCTTCAACTGTTCAGCTACCCTTCTCGACACTCATGCTCAAATTCACGCAGTACTTTCCTCTCCACTCCCCCCGTCTGTCACATTCCTCCTCTGAAAAGCTCAGGCAGCACTTTGTCCTTAAGTGCACTTCCTCCCTGTTTCCTTAATGCAGTAAGTTGCTTTGCTCTGAGGAATGGATCAGAGCACTTAGGACTACTATTCTCCACACATTTCTCACAGTACCACAGCCTACTCGCAGTACCACAGCCGTTTCCCCATATTTGCTTCAGTATCGGAGAAAGACAGATTCACAGAACCATGGGGACAAATGTAGATTGAAAAGGACCTTAGGAGACCAGCTGGTCCAACCTTCTGTTGAAAAACAGAGCCTTATGTTGGGTTACCCAGGGCCCTGTCAAGCAGACTATTTCACCCCTTCTCTGGGGAACCTAGGCCAGTATTCTACTGTTCTCATGGTGAGGACTTGTTCTACAAAGACAGAATTCCCCCCGAAGCAACCTGAGCCTGCTGCCTTTTGCCCTGTTCCTGTGAGTGCTCATGAAGACAACTACGTACATCCTCTCTGCAGCTACATTTCAGGGAGGCTGTGACTAGATTCCCCTCCTCAGAACCTTCCCCTCTTCAGGTTCAACAAACCCAGCTCCATCAGCATTTCTACATAAGTCAAGTACCCCAACCCTCTAATCACCTTGGTGACCCTTCACTAAACCCCCTTCAATTTTCCTATGTCTCTCATGACATAGAAGATATGAAGAGGGCAAAGCTAGAAGTAGCAGAAAGTTTCTGTTTAAATGCTACATTTTTTTGCTTTTAGTTTGACTTAAAAAAAAAAAGCCTCAAACATACTTGCCACAATTTATGAAAAACTTTCTTTGAAAGAACAGGAACAAGTCCCATATAGCAATTAATTATTTGGTTTTAAATTTGCATTTCTAAAGTAGAACTCACTTGTCAACTTGTTTCAGAAATAAACTTACTTCTTAAGTAAGTAGTTCTTACTTGCCTATGCCAGGAAACTCTTCAAAAAAACAAACTAACTCTTTTTAATGCTGAGCATTAATTATATTGCCCTCTCTCATTTTAAAATATATTCCCCGTTAATAACTTTAAAGCACATTAGATCCTTAAGAATATAAGCCGAGTAATCTTTCCAAACTTGCTTTCTATTAATTAAAAAAAAAAATCTAACCCAAAAGTTAAGTTTCTTCATTAAATTAAAAGCACACAATACCCTAGAAATTTCAGGAAGAGTGAGGAGAGAAAATAGTGAGTGATACTGGGAAAAAAAAAGTCCAGTATTAAGCCTGGAAAGTACACATGCTATTTACAGTGTGTTCATATGTGTGCAGATGTGCGTGCACTTTGGATTTTTTCATGAGCTATTTACATTAATACATAATTCCAGCTTTTCCACTGCAGTGACAACTGGGTTTTTAAAGACTAGGCAAACAATCTTTGCAGTTTCCCTGGAGAACAGCAAAGCCTCAGAACAGATATAAAAGACTGATTTTGAAAAGAGGCAGGAGTGAAGAATAAGAAAACGGACTATATTCTCTATATAGTCCTGTTTGCAAACGCACTTTAGAAGTAGTAGATAAATACAGGATAATTTCCCCCCATTCTTCTACCTGCTAAAGAATCCAAACGAGTTTCATTTGTAGGAAGACAAAAGACAATCAGAATTAAGATCCATGTAAATTATGTACTATTAATAGTGAAGAATACTATCCATAGTAATACAGAAATCTTCATACAATTTGTTTACATTTTTACAAACATCAGCTTAATCATAAGTCAGCTTTGGTAATAATGTACACTTAACAGAGGCAGGGTACAAACTTGTACCCAAAATTATTACAACCATGACATGCCTTCTCAAAAATAGTGAGAAGAGTAGATGACTGACCACCTTCACTTCAGGTTTTACTAGTTTACAGTCTTCAACTCGTTTTGGTCAGATAGAAACTAACTAGCTTAAAAAGCTACTACTGCCAGCTCACTGATCAACTAATCTCCTGAAAAAAACACAACAAACAAACAAAAATAAACCCAAACAAACACTCAAAACAAAAACAGAAAACAAACCCCAGAATGGGATCAGCTATCTTGTGTTTCACATTATTAGGTAGATTGATCTGTTCATGCTTCAGTTGTTCATCTGTTTCAAGACCTGGACTCTTGGGCTGACAACCCTTTTGGTGTAGGACAAGCCATATTTG
>QWTY01031560.1:0-15075 GCA_008033365.1 Pseudorectes ferrugineus
TAACACTTGCTCTATCTCATGTATCTGAAAGTTCCAAAAAAGTGGCTCATTTTCATATGGATAGTGCTAGGAAATGGGTTTGCATACTGATCCCTCAGCTGTCCAGCTTATAAATGCCAAGGAGTCTCCAAAAGCCCAGTTGCCTTGCCTGGAATCATGTGATTTACTGTTTCTTTGTCTCATGTTTTTGAGGAATTGGTCTTGAACTTTGCTCAAAATTGTTCAGAGTCAGACTCAGTGAAATACCTCTTGTAATATAAAATACTTGTTCTGTGAAGAAAACCACGAAGTAGTGTATAGCTGAAATCTGAGTCTGTCAGTTTTGCATAACTGTTTCTTAGTGTGCTTTGATGTCTTTTCCAGGCTGTGCTGTTAAATGGATAACCTGTGTAAGCTAAGGAAAGAGAGGCCAGATCTCAAGGTTGAACGGAAGGTTGACACTAGGACCATTACACCATCCAGGGATGCTGGGGTGAAACATGAGGCTGAATGATGTTAAGTAGCCAAGAACTGCAACAGCCAAACAGGCAAGTGGAATGATGGACTTTCTTTCCCTTGGCTGAAGTAATACTGTACTCAAAAGACACAAAGCCTTAGCAGGCCTGGACTACCAAAGCCATTTCCTAAGATAAGCCTGCACTGAGTTTGAACAGGGGCTCACAGAGAGCCCTTTGAATCAACTGTAGCAAGAAGCTGTCCAGGCTAAGCAAGGGGGCACAGAGTAGGAAAAACTTCATGACCATCATGAACCTACTTTCCTAGTCTAAGAATCCAGGCTTAGACAGGGGAGAACCACTGGAGCACAAACTTTCTGCTGCACAGAAGGCAGCTAAAAATTTCCTATTTCATGTAGCCAGGAAAGTTCTCCAGACTGGAGAGTGTGGCTCAAAGAGTGGGATTTCAAAGGATCAGGCAGAAGACATGGTAAAAATGGTATCTCAGACTAGAAGAACCACTGCTCCAAACTCCTTCTCCTTAAAATTTCATCATACCGTTTTTTCCCTTTCCTTTTCTACTCATTATGGCAGGATAATGGAGAAGAAAAAGGTCTCAAATTGCCCCTCTGCTTGCAGATTCTGTGATGGGACAGTCTGTTGCTTTGCCAGGGTGGTTGCTCTCACAGAGCTCTCGTGACATGCTCAGTCAGCAACCATGCCCAAGCACAGCAATAGGCAGAGCTTGTGTTTGGCATAGGGGAGCTAAAGACAGCTGCCCCGCTCCTTTCCTTGCTTTCTGAGTTCAGTCTTTCTGATGTTGACCAGATGGGCCCTGGATTTTAAAAGCTATGTGAAAAGAAGGGATATCTCCTGATGTGCTTGCACTGAACAGAAAACCCACCTCAGGCTGTAACATGCCAAGAGTTGTCCATTCAAAAAACAAAACAAAAAACCTGGTTGCTTTATATCAGTGGAAGCTGCAGAGTAGTTCACACTGGAACTGTGCACGCACACAAACACACAACAGGCCTCACAGTGCAAATGAAGGGGCTTATTAGAGATGAAAGAAGGCCTCACATCATCCCTTGTAAGGGACCATTGTCTCCCTTTCTGCTACAGTGGTCTGTGAAGCTGTGGGAAACAAATGACCTCCGAGCCACAGCACTGTGTGCAACTGCAAAAGAAAAGGAAGGGGGAGAGTGAGGGGGTTCCATGGGAGGGCCAGCATCCTCACTCTCCAGTCTTCCAACAACATCCCCCCCATGCCATCCCAGTGCACAGCATGGAGGTGTTTCACATGCCTCCATGCAGCTCCTGCTGCAGCCCAGTCAGCAACAAAACTGGAATCTCAGCAGAGACAGCAAGACACCCTTCCCCAGCAGCACAAGGGGTTTTTCCACCTGGCTGCCTGGCTGGTTACTCAAGCTTAATGGTTGAAGGTATGCTTCAGACCTTCTGCTTTTCATTTGTATTTTTTCATACCATTAATAAGGAACAAAAAAATCCTGCTTCACTTGGAAAAAGGGCAGACAGGAACAAACAAAAGAGAAACAAACAAGTAAATGAAGCACTGGAAAAAAGGGACAGAAAGGATTGGTGTAGAAGACAACTATCTATAGCCAATGCTTACCCCATGTCCTTTACTGAGTTTCTGGTTATGAGAAATAGTGGGAGATGCAAAGGTGAGTTACACAGTACACAAGCACATGCACTCCCTATACTACGCTGAATACAAAACACCCTCATTTATTCTTTCTGGTCTCTTCTTTTTTTGCTTTCTCCTCATAACCTTCCTTCCAGTCATTTGATCAATCTTTAGTCTTTTACACCTAAATAGAACACCATCCTCTATTATATTCAACTCTGCCCTAAAGAACAAGACTAGTATTTTTAATCAGGCTAAATTCTACCAAGATGTGAAGTCCAACACCTTTGGGAAGTCCATTGGTTCAGGAATCTAAATTTCTCCTAACTCAGTTTTCCACTCAGCATCTGATTCAAGATTTCTGCCTTGATATTTGGATATCAGTCAATACTATGGGAGTAATCATCTCTCTACAGTGCCAAAAGTCAGACCAGGCTGCCAGAGCTAAAGAGGATGCTCCTGGCTGCACCAGGGAGGAAACTATCTCTTGGACAAAGAGAGAATAGCATGGATATAACTATGTTCAGAACTATAGACAACATTCAACTTAGCTTTCACTGAATTTCTTCAGAACCTCTAACTACAACACCAGAAAGTTCATGCAGTAAGTCACCTTTGAAATAACCACCTTCTTTACAGGCTGAAAAAGAAAAGAGTATTACCACTAACCTTATTTCTGTATTTAAAGATTTAGGAGATGCTCAGACACTTGGGTAGTGCATGGAGAAAATAGCATATGCAAGGGGTTTTTTTCATAGACAACTCTAAAATACATTATATTTGTAATTTAAAAGTATCTAGCTGCTTTACTAACAGCAACACTAACTGTAACATACTTTTTAAAAAATGTTAATATACTTTTCCATGAAAAATTCTCTTTGGCTCTTTTGTTTAATACAGCTCAAGCTGAAGACAGGCTTTTAAGCCTAGCACTACACTGTCTGACTTGCAAAGGCATTCAGGAAATACCCAGGGCTAAACAAAACTGTTCTTAATTATTTTAAATTCATAAAAACAGCTCTGTATAAGGTTCTGAAACCCTTTTTAGTTAATAGAAATCCCCCTACAGCTGGAACCCGGACTACAGCTCTAGCCACCTCTCTTTCCAATGTCAACAAAATTTTCCGCTTCTGTCACAAGATTTTGACAGCTCTTACAACATCAATGAATCAAGTCTTGTGGTCTCTCTAGAAAAGCTGCATTATCCGCAGTGCACATAAAAGGGGAATCAGCAGAAAGACAGCTTTGGGGTAGTTATAACCCACAGGTTACACTGCGGAGGGAAAAATAGAGATGGGAAAGAAGCACTGCCCTTATAGCTGGTCAACAGCTAAACACATTCAAACCAACAAAACTTGGATTAAAAGTAGTAAAATGTATCCAGGACACAGAGTCATGGAGCAAGGAAAGTGAAAAGCTGGAAGAGCCCTCAACAGCCCTAGTTCACAATCCATCAGGGGAGAGCAGAGTCCACAAAGCAGCACAGATTTGTACTGACATTTGTAATTCCCCAGAACAGGATTATGCACTGTCCAATGTAATTGTGTAAAAAAACCCCACTTTCAAACTTCGCTTAAGTCCTTCAGAAAGTTGATGGTAAAGCCATGTACAGAAGCCAGGTCTCCAGATGCCTAGTCCTGTAACTTCAGAATACTTCTGAAAAGACTTGTGTGCATTTGAAAGCAATGTCTATATATAATAAATGCTTAAGTGTCGCATGGACTGTATCTGAGAGCTTAGGAACCTAACCACAGTACAGAGGTATGAGTTAGCATCTGAGAAATGGGAAGTTAAATCTCTGTAATAAAACTGGGCTTTACATGCTGCTTTTCATGTTCCCTATTCTTGGCAAACAACAATTACACAAGTGGTTTTCACCATCCATTCAGAGTGAAAGGAAAAAAAAATAACATGAGTAGTGAACTAGTAAACAGGATTATACACAGCCTTTAGTAGTCTCAGATATGGAATTGTCTAATGTTTTATATTTATCTTGCTGATGGTCATTTCAACAAGCATCTACACACAACAAAGTTAATTAAAATGATTGCACAATCTACAGAAAAATATTTGCTAAGCACAGTAGCTACACAGTGACATGGGAAAGACAGTCCATAACCTTCAGATTAACTAATGCCAAAGAACACTAAAACAGATTAAATATAAACATTGAAACCCAGGAGACCACATCCCTGAGTACAGTTATACCCTACTTATGTACTCTGCAGGTAGAAAAGCATGATCATAAAAATCAACAAAACCAGTATAAGGAGAATCATTTAAGTGAAGTGAGGCCAGCATAAGGTCCCCAATAACGTCTTCCTCTTTCCCCAGCCCAGTGCAAAGTCACTACAAAACGGAAAATAGTCAGCGTTGACTGTTTCTGTAAGGTTTTTCTTTTTAATGGTATTTTCAAGTCCCCCAAAACAAACTAAGACTCTTTTGTTCTGCTCTAAGACTGATTGATCAGCTTGCATTAAAAATAATCAGGGCAGAGTGAAGGTGAGCTAAATACATACACATTATATTCAGCATTTAACATATATCCCAATTATTTTCCCAAAGAAAATATTCCCAGACAGCTAGTGAGCTGTTTAGAACTCTGTCCTACAGCAGAAGTACCAATCTGGCTCTCATTTTTGTGTTTCAGAAAACAGCTGTTTGTGTTTACAGTTACCAGCAAACAATTCAGCTTTTTAATCAAACAAGAGCTGCTTGGGTGCCTTTGCCCATGGCTATGGGAATCAAATCACTCTGGAAAACAGATCTTTTACAACGTTACTTAGAGGCCCTCAGCGGATGCAGGGGATTTGAGAGGCATGCTTTTTGAGGAAACCAGATTTATAGTTTGCAGCATTCTCCATCCTGGGTCAATATACTGAGCTTGGTAACAAATTTCAAACTCTCAAAATGGCCCGGGGGTCAGTTTTCTTTCTTCTTCTCTCTCCAAATTATGTTCTTTCTGTCTCATGTGCCTACATCCTCTAGCTTTTTTCCCCACTGCATATGCAGAAACATAACAAAATATTAGTTCAGATCTACTATAAAACAAAGTTGGGGAATCCAGAGAGGATGATGTTCTTTTTCTAGCAATAGACTACATTTTTCCAGAATGAATTTATAGGGCCATTTTTCCTGTCTGAACACTTGTATGATGGCACTTGCTTAGAGGTTGAAGAGAACATGTGAGCTCCTCTCCATATTTCACTTCAGCTTTGTAGCAACCTTTCCTTACTGTTGGCCTGCTAGGAGCTGTTCCTCACAACTGTAAGGCACGTACATATGCAATACATGCAATTGTTAGTTTGTCAAAAACAAGACCAGTTGCTCATTTCTCTAGAAGTGAGTTAAACACAAATATATCAATGGTATGAGCCATAAGGAGCCAAAATGAAATGTGTACTGGCCAAGATTTCTGTTTCTTGCACTGCTATGTACATCAGCCATCAAAGGAGAAGCAGGTGAGTTTAAATGCTGCAGCTCTAGACTTGGAAAGGAAAAAAACTGTTATCTCAGTGAGAAGCAACTAACTAGTTGTTCCTCCTCCTGATCATTGCCTAGCAGCATATTCACCTGTTGTATTTTGAAACACAAACCTCTGAGCCAGTTCAGCTTCTTTTCTTTACAGAAGGAAACACCTATGATACACCGTGCAATCTTTGCCATTCCTGTCCACAAAGCTTCCCTAAGAAATGGCTATGTGATCTATGAAAACAGAATTCTGCCAGGAAGTTTTTTCTCTTCTAGGAAAAAAACAGAGCTTAAAAGAGCTAATACACTAGAAAAACCCACTAGAAGCAACACAGCAGCAGGCACGGGAGGCTTTTACTTGACTTGAAAGGAGCACAGCCTTTTCTCTGAAGCCAGGTAACATGAGGCAGTTTAGTTAATGAAGTCATCCTCATTCCACCAGGAATTCCGGGGCAAAGTTGAAGACTTATGTCTTTAGCAAAATTTTAGATAGTCTCACAGGTGCTTTGCTAGACAAAAAACTAGTGAAGGCCACAAAGGGAACGTAAACAAACTTGCACTGGTCTACAGACTGATGGAGGACATCAATGCAACAAACAACAACAAAAAATTGTATGACCATGAGCAGCTGGGTGCCAGACTCAAAGATTGTCCCACTAAGAGGAATAGAGATTCTCCATGTTCTGTCATTGCGAGTGGTGCTGCAGATATTAAGAACCACTAAAACTTTGTTCTCCCACAAGGTTACTTCATGTAGATCACTGCTAAAAGACTCAGCAAGTGGCAACCTGGAGACATTGTGTTTTCATTTTATACGGTATCTGCTTCCTCTGGGATTCCCTAGCCAAGGTACTGCATAATCCTTTTCAATAAAGCAACACTGTTCAGGCAATTCCCAAGACAGCAGCTAAAGGAAAAAATAATAACCCTCAGCAAAAAATACACAAACAACTATCTACAATATAAAAGAAAATCCACTTAGATACAAACTAAACAGGAAACTGAAGTGTCTTGAGTTTAAATGAGGGGAAATTGCAAATGAGTTCTGGCTCTCCAGAGAATAAAAGCATTTCAGCCTTATGGCCACTATCAGAAAAGATCTTTTTTATTCTATCTTCTCAAAACCTGAAGACCATGATCCCTATCGAGTGAGCATGAGGGAAGATTAGTTCCTTCTTCATTAACTTCTTGGGTCTTTTGCCTTGAACACAAGTTCAAAATTGCACACAGCACACTTATACAACAACCAGTCCCTGGGTTTCATAATCTAGGTTATCCTTCCCAGGCAAATGCAGTTTATTACATGGAGGAATGCCAAAAGTTAAGTGTGTAAGTTTATACAGACATACCACACTATTTGTATTGGATTGATTAAAAACCCAGCAAATGAAAACAATAAAGAAAAGAATCTAATAACAGAGCATTCTTTATATATTCGTAATTTTGGTTTCTAAATAGACACACTTTCAGGAGTTGAATATGTAATTATTTTCAAACCTTACAAATGAGCAGCAATGAGTAAGACATTCGGATAAAACATTGCAGCTGAATTTTATGTGCAACTTATATCTCATTTTAAATACCTGCCTTCTATGAATTTTTCAAATTTTTCTTACAAGAAAACATCACAGTTGATACTGATGTCTATATTTTGTGTAACCTAACTCATAAAGGTTCAATATGCAACTTAAATAATTAAAATAACCCCACTTTTGTTGAAGTGAATGTTGCAATTATTATTGATGTAGAATGAGGAATGCATGACAATGCCTCCTGATCAGGTCCCAGTACATTCAACACTGAACTTTACTGTCCAAATTGCCTTTACCTTCAAAACAGGAAGAAATTCAAGCAACAAGAAATAAATTTGATCATGCTGTAATTATAAAAGCAAAAGACATTAACCAAAAGAAGATTGATTAATAAAACAACACAGAAACAAATAGTTTCCCATTTGAATGTCACTTATCCTTTCAAAATTACGAGGACGTAAATTCGAGAATTTTGTTCAGTGTCATTAAATTAACATCTACAAACAAGAAACACCAACATAGCATAGCTGAGATAATCACAGTTAGCCCTCCTCTGAATGTTATTGGAAGGATATGCTCAAAATCAGAAGGATTAAAGCACAGAATTAATATGAAGTACAGGTCTTTGGAGGATTTGCAGATATTTTAATGACTAGTTTCTGCCTTGTAACATAAAGGCCTAGATAATACCTGCACTGTGCAAGTGTTTTTTTCCCACTGAGCAGCTGTGGAAACTGAGACTCATGTTCACTGTTCCCAACTAGTATTCTCCTTGTTCTGATGGAGACAGATGTGACTTCACTCACTTCTTTATCTCGTCAGGTGCTTGTAGCTGACAGCTAGAGATGTACCTGACTTTATGCTTCCTGGTCCTCTTCATACACTTGCTCCCTGTGAAACCCTGCAGCCGCCCCACTGCAGCCATGCTAATTTTGTGAGCAGCTCCCCATTTCTCCTGTGGACATTCAGGTGACGCTTAGGACAGAGTTCTCTGAGGTGAAAGAGAACCCCACAGCAAACAACATCCAAAAGTGTATTTAAAAAGAGCATTTAGTAAAGAACCAACAGCCACATCTGGCAGACAAAAATCAGTTCCTCATTATCAGTGGTAATCACTGACTAAGCACTGATTGGAAATTTTGGAAATCCGATTTCTTTTTCCCCATCATTCTGACAAAAAAGCTTGTCATGCACATGAAACCCTTCATGGGTATAACCCTCTCCTTCCTCTTTCATACTGCACTTCATCTACAGGATACAGGACCAGATTTTACATGCTTTACTCACAGGTAATCTCTCTGAATGAGTCAAGAAACCTCTGACCTCTATTTGGGTAAGTTGAAATTGAAGCACCTTAAAACCAATGCAAGCTCATAAAACTTCCATAATTATTCAAGTCCTGATTATTCATAATAAGCTAAAACTGTTGGTCAGAGAGAGAATGAGGAGCAGGTAAAATAAACGATGAATGGGTTGATTCTTGGCTCCCAGACGTAAAATTCATTAAGCTATGGTCTGAAGTAATGAAGAAATGGTAATTCATAGCTAAAATAAGCCAATGTTATACTGTTACATGATCATTCTCTTGCCCAAGCATAGAAGAAAAACTTCAGCTAAGTGATGTGCCTCCAACTTTCAGTGCTATCTGTGGCTACTTCTCAAGAACAGTGTACAACTTGTCCTCTGCTTAGGGCTGTTCTTGAACCTGTAATTATGCAAAATAACTTGATGCTAGGTCTAGAATTACAAAACCCACAACCCACGTTTTCTCCAAGGCTGTCCAGAAGGAGCTCCTAGCCTAGAAACCTAAACCTACATTGGCTATCATCAGACTTGAACTTTAAAAACATAGCCTCCATAAAGTGAAATCAGAGGCATCATCAGCACAACATTGATATTGGCTACATTATAAAATTATGCCAGTGCTGGCTCCAACATGAACCTGCCCATAGTTCCTTACTCTGGTAATATCAGCATGCAATTTGTTGGACAGATTCTGTAATCCACAGATGAAGGCAGTTGCAGGTTTTGACTTTATCCAGCATTAACAGCCCCTAATAGCCTAGTTCAGCACAGACATAACAAATGGGAATGGCTTTAAATTATCCTTCCCTTGAGACGTAATTTCATAAGAGAACAAACTCTATATGCACAAAGAGAGATTTCCAATGTAAACATGTGGTGGAAGCTAAAAGCTTCAGTTAGATTTAGGGCAAAGCAAGGGATTAAATTTCAAAGACAACCATTTCTTTCCAGTTCACAATATATATATTCTTTTCTGCTGACTTTTCTGTCCTTTGTGCTCAGAAGACCATGTCTATTAAAGAAATCACTTTTTCATTTTTTGAGACATTACTGAGCTTTGTCTCATTTTTCCCCTCACACAACAACTCTGGCTGGGATAGAGAATCTACAGTTGTTATGATGGGTAAATCATAAGCAGAACCAGAATCATTACCAACATATGTCTGTGAGCATTTTAAATTATCCTTTACATTTTCAGAAGACAGACTCTAGAATTTTGACCAACTTATTAGCTAAATCAAAGTTCTTAAACTGTGAGGAAAAAAGGAAGAGATGTGTAATAATTCCAGTATCGAAGATTCTTAAGGTTTTTTTCTTTCTCAGTATTAACGTAATATAAACCCTGATTTTGTATTTGATAAGATTCCAAGCAAGAGTCAGAAAGGAAAGTGCTTTACAGACAGAAATCCAATGCTAGCGCTAGAAAAAACTATTCATGAACACAGTATTTTTTCCCTTTGACTTCTTAGTCCTCTGACAAAAATACCTATGAAGACATTATATGGCAACCATTACTATTTGAAGGTTTGACCTCATCACCTCTCATAAAAACACAAGACCAGATTTGTACGCAACAGAAAACTTCCAGTCATTTTGCACTGGTATTGACTTACTTCAAAACTGAAGTTTAGATCCCTAAAGGTTTGTCACTTTTGTTGGTTTGTCTTTTCTTCAAAGACACTGTTTTTAAGCCTTGCTAACATTCAGTGCTGAAACAGCACCCTAAAAGAATACATTAATTATCTATTTGAAGATGATATGGTGTTTTCTGAATCTGTTATAATCATACAGAACAAAATTTCTTTCCATCATCTGAGATGGAAACACGGTTTCAGAAAACTGTGTTTAAATAGAAAAAAAATCCATATTTAAATACTCTCCCCAATGAACAAATTTAAGGATACGAAATCAAACAAAAAGCAGGCAGGGAGAAAAAAAAGGATGAAAATGGCAAATCTGGGAAGAAGAGAGGGGTGCTTATACAAGCCAGCACTTGTATGCAAGCTTTATGCACTGTAAAGTGGCAGCACGGCTATTATTACCAACATTTACAATCCAACAGAGCAAAAGAGTACCCTGCATGTACAAAGGATTAATTTTGTTAGTGATAAAGGTTTGTAGGGGATGCAGCTTTACATCTATTACTTGAACAGTTGTGTGCTGTTGTAATTCTAGCTTTGTCATTAGTCCTGATACTACACAGGCTAGTAAAAACAGACCTAATCATATCAGAATGTTCCTTTGGAAGGTTTCTTTTGATTGGCCTATCATTTAATATTATTACTCTTTTAAAAAGCAGGCCTCGTACAATAAGGGAAATGATCCACTCTCCTCATATTCTTTAGGGTACACAAATCACTCCTTCAGCAACATTTACCACAAATAATTTACCACCAACCACAACCTTGATCTTTTACTGTGTTGTGTTTTAGGAGAACACTGTTCCTGACATTTAATCCATAAAAACAAATTTCAGAGTTATCATGCCTTTTGAGAACCTTGGCCTAGGAGGTTTTTTTTATTATCTCAATAGGAAGTTTTATGTTTTAATGCTAGGATTGCAAATATCACAGGAGGCGAGATGTGAAGTGTATGATGTGTTCAGCAAAAGAACTGATAATGCCTGAAATTTCCAAGTTGCCAACACTTACATATGCAAATTTTTCTACATATATTCTCTCAGAGTTATGACTAGTGTCTCCACCTTCAAATTCTACTTGGACAAATGCACCTGAAGCTTCTGTTACTAAGCTTTTGGCTCTAATGACCACTTCGGGTTTTTTGTGGTTTTGTTGGGTGTTTTGTTGTTGTTATTTTAAATCAATGAGTGGTTGACCACAGAGTAGTCTGCAATTTCCCAAAGTAAAGTATTTCACTATTAGATGAAAAAGATTTGATAATCATAACAACTCCAAAGAAAAACATAAAAGGAATGACCATTCATCCAAATTGCCCCAACAGATCAATTGCAAAAGTCTTCTTTTGCAGACTTCTGTGTGGTTATCAATTAATCTATCTACATGTATATACATACGCACAGGCACACAGATATCTATCTCTTCTATTATATACTAAACCAGCTTTGTGTTTATTTAGGAGAGGTTGGTGGAATGTGAAAGTCACAGCTGGTTCGGACACTCATCTCCTGAAGAATATGTATTCTGAAAGGAAACTGCACATTAGAATTTGATACTCCTGTCTTTTGAAGAAGCCTAGCTTGAGCAAGTATGGAAATGGGATTTAAAATGTTTTTAGATCAGCCGAAGCAGCTAAATGAAAGGGCTTTACAAAGCTGAGAGTTTCCTTTAATACTAAATAACTTCCCTATTCTTTTTCATTCTTCAACAGCCCCAGAACAACAAAAAAATCATATTTGGAGAAACTATCTCTACTAAGCATTTTCTCTGAAAGTATATTAATATATCATTCTGTGCTGCATGGCTTTGTCCTCTGTAACTTCACCTCTTTGACTTCCTGAAAAGATCCCTCAGGACAAGGATGATGATTAATTTCTATATGGAATTGTTTACAGCATGATCAGGTATAAACAAAGGTGAAATAATAATAGAACTGGACAGCACTTGCATGGCAATCTGTAACCCAGTCAAGTAACTGAATAGTTTAAATTTTCCTTACAGACATGGAGGAGACCACTGCATGCATTGGGAAATAATTCAGCAATTTCAGTAATAATTATGAAGATGAGCATGGAGTGCAGCAACCAAATAGAACAGAAAGGTCCATTATCCTTTAAGTTGGAACTCAGTCAAAAGGAAGTTGAAACCACCACTTCACCCTGAGATACTCAGGACAGTTATTTCTGAGGAAGTGAAGTTACACAAGAGTTCTGACAGATAACAGGAAGCCAATCGAAAAACGAGATGTTAATTCACAGTAAGACACAAGCAACAGCCTCTGTTTGCTGACTCTCCTGCTTTCTTGCCAGATGTGGCAAGAACATGCCATATGCAAGACAGATAACTTCTTTCTGAATGCACAAAAATCACAAAGCAAGGTCACTTTTAATCTAAATCCCATTTCCAAACATAGCAGGGCTTGGGTATGTTGGGAAAGAAGTGCTGAGAAAGAAGTACCCAGTTCCTCTGGAGCGGACAGAGGAGAACTCCTTCAACTCTTCTCATTTGTGATCCTTCAATTCCTCCTACTGAGTAGGCTTGATATGGATTTTATTATGAAGCACTTATTGGGAAAAAAAGAACAACCCACAATACCATAAGGCTTGATAAATAAGAAACTTGCCTCCCCAAAATCTTCATTCACAGAACATTTTAAAGGTTACAATATTGTAGCTGGTATTTAATTTTGATTCAGAAAGTAAAAAAATACTCAAGCAGAAAGCTGTTCTTACACAAGTCAGAATGTATAAACACTTGTGCAGACACCATAAGGACTAAGCTGTGCTTTCTGAGTGAACTGGATGAAGCAGCTTCAAAAATTTCCAGTCCCTTTCAGTACCTTCGATTAGGCATCATCTCATTAATCCAAAACAAATGAAATTGGGTCACCCAAAAGAAGGACAAATCCAGAGGTTCTCTCCTGTGGCTTATCCTTGCCATCTTTGGTTTAGGGACTTCGGTGCTTCTTTTGAAAAAGTTTCACTTCTGTAAATAGTCTAAGCAAAAGTTTTTAAATGAGCCATGGATTGCCAAGTGAGATCCTGAGCCAGCAAACCAGGATTCAAGGCTCATTCCTGTTGCTTTCAATGGTTCCATGGAAAAAACATTCCTTGTCCTAACTTGACATAATATGGGAGAACACACAGATTTCTATTAGACGCCTCCAAATTCCGTCAAACGTCTTCATCCAGAAACCAACTTAATGTTCTGCTTTCACACAATCAGAACCAACTCCTGAATGGAGATCTCACAGAAACAATTTGTGAATCAAAGGCCAGTTTGTGAAATGTATCACAACACATTCATCTATAGGTGTAAGCCAGAGTTTACCTGTTCTGTGAGAAGTTTGAGCATTTGGGCTCTGTTGTTTGACGAGAAGGGCTTCACCTAGACCTAAAGCTCTTAACCTTAAGCTGGGAACCTACTGTCTTTTGAGTACATACTTCTCAAGTTGCTTCCACATCTTTACCAGTCTACAGTGTAGTTACTCTATAGCCCACTGAGAGAACTTGGCCTACACAGGTATTTCCACAAACCACCATTCCTGGCATCAACATGTCTTCAATCTATCTTCTGCCCATAACATAATAAAGTAACTGGATGTTACTTTACTATGTTGAAGACTAATCTCCTTTTTTTCCCCCCTGAATATCACCGTCCAGGCTGCCAGCCCAGTCCTGGTGTTTCTAGGCTGCAAGCCGACCATACTAGGGCACTGGGGACTCACACATTGGTAAATATTTCAAAAGCCATGGCTACAACAGCTGTTTTCATCATCACTGCTTTTATTGTCAAGATACTTACAGTGACAACCATTTCTGCAAAGAAAAAAAATCTGAAGTCTTCTGTAGGGAAACCCAGACTATGCATTCTTTGTCCTCCTGCTCCTGTAACTGATCAGGTTCTTGAGACTGATGAGAGATGCTGGGCCATGCTCATTATTCACAAAATACTTACTGACATATTTTAACATGGTTCTATGATATGTAACGTGATAGAAAAGAATAAAATCCCACTTTATAGAAGTGGCTATCTCATCAGGATCTGTTTCTGTACTGGATCATCACTTTTCACACCAATAATCTTTATCTGCCTATACAGAAAACTATACAGAACCAGTCACCAAAGGTAAACCCATTTACTTGTTCATGTGGAAGTCATTGATGGCCTCAGTACAATTCAGAAATCCCACTCAGTTAAAGGCAGGTATTATTTTGGACATATTTTTAATGCCTATAGGTCACAAGTGAACAACTTTAATAATGACAGTGACAGCAATCAACCATTTGAATATTCCCCTTAAAACAGGGCAGCAGTCACACCTTACCACACATCTTCCAAACCTGACCTGTGGTTTTCATCTGAGCCCTCTGCATCCAGCACACTGGCAAACATGCAGAGCTTCCTGAGCCATCCAGCATCTCAGTGAATGATTGTTTGTTTTGTAAATATTACTGGCCGCAGCTCAAAGGAGCTTTTCTATGCTTTTGATCTCCACTACAAACGCAAAGGACTGAGCAGCATGTGGCCAGGAAAAGCTGCATCCAAGTGAGAGGCTATGAAAACTTCTGCCTGTAGAGTCAACAAAAAAGGAAGGTAAGCTCTTCCGCAACAACTGTTTATACAAAAGTTCTACTTTATATATTCAGAAACTGTAATTTGCACCCATCCATCCTTTCTCAGAAACCCAGAAGTTCCATGAGGGCATGTTTCAAAAGAACACATGGTTTGTGCACCTCACCAAGCTCACATGTCACTGCATGCAGAAACTAGCAGTATACACACATGCTATCAGTGAGAATGAATAAGTTAGTCCTTAGGCATAATGCCTAGAAAAATGAAAGAGGAGTTTTCCATGAAAATATTCTAAAAAAACTTCTAGAAAAACATATAAATATTGTTAGTGAAGTGCAGAGTTATAAGTATGCACTTTACTTCATGCCTTAGGATGATTTCAGATCTTAATTTCTTCCACAGATTTATTTCTTTGCCAGGTTCTGACAAAACTGTTCAGAAACCCAATGATTACACTGCAAAAAAAGTTTTAT
>QWTY01031560.1:15187-35808 GCA_008033365.1 Pseudorectes ferrugineus
TTTCCTGTGAGCATCTACCCTGGTCTAAATCTCAAGAAGCTGGGTTGAAGACTCTTTCTATACAGATGTTCCATGTGATCTTAAATATATGAATAACTTGCATATCAGCTTCACAGGTGAGCTGCTCCAAAGTTGTCACCCATACTGCTAGGAAGCTGTATCTTTCTAAGGCTGAAGTTCTACCACTTCTTCCAGTCACTGCACACGCATACAAATTTGCCCACACAAGCAAGAAGACTGAACTGCCAAATAACAATTCCAAGCATAACTACCACTGTAATCTCACATTGTCACCAGACTCCTAAAGCCTTTTATGGAAAAGACTTCTACAACATGGACTGGTTTTTGTGGTCTCCCACAGTATCCCTATATCCTCCTTAAATTCTGAGAATCAAAATTGAACACGAATTCCAGGAGAATTTTACCAGTCTTGGGTATAGAAATAAACAGCATTCCTCCTTTCTACTTGGAAATCCTGTTAAAGCATATCAGGATCCCATCAAGAGGCTCTCAGCCAGAGCTGATTAGAAAGACAGCTTCTGCTGAGGAAGTTTCAACTACTTTCCCACCCCAGGATAATCTCTGGATCATGGTTTAAGGCTGTTTCTTATGCTGTATGCACAAACTTGCATTCTTTCCTCTGATTTACATTGCCTTTATTTGGCTATAGTAGAACTACACAGAATGATGGCTAATCTTGAAAAAGAAGCTAAAAACCAGACAAGGAGAGAAATCGAATAACCCATTAAATCACGAACATCTCCCATAAAAGTTGGTATCCCACAAGTATGCTGTGAGTCAAAAAGAGGAAAGCCTTCTGTTCCATTGTCCATCTTGGAAACTGCCTGGGAAACCATCACATTGATGGAATGGATCTGGCACTATTCCACAGAATTAAATTCACAACTGAAAATTAATCTTCAAAATAGTTACTAGTTGCTGCTGGTATTTAGAAGGAAAGTGTCCCTTCATTCTAGCATCCCAGCGTTCTTGTATGCACTATTACTTCAAATAATTTGGACATTTTTGAGAATACGGACACCCACTTTATTAACTGGTTTTAGTCATATGCATTTACAGTTGTCTTCAGTGCAGATTGAAACTTTCATTTTAGGGCAACAGATTGTATCTTGAAATGAAAACACAGTCAAGAGGACTGTAACATATGGACTTACCCTGCTCACCTTTGGTCCATCAGGCACTTATCTGTAAAGCCCAAGGGCCAAAGGCCAAACTTTAAGAACTATGTTACATTATCTTTTATTTGTTTCATTTTGCAACATTTGTTGCACAAGCATGAAAGTGTAAACAGCATGATGCTTCCTTATCAGTGACCTGTCTCCTCCAAGATTTATCCAGAGGCCAGAAGTAGGTTCCCCAGCACCATCACTGACTAACTTCACAGATACTGGATTACCCTATCAGTAAGCCTGCTGGGAGAACAGTCTGGACAGGGAGCAAAACCCTCTGCTTACACACACATTCCTTCTTCACTAACAAGGAAATAACTCAAGCTAATATAAGTATCAAGATAGCTTGCTATAAACACACCCATGCACATATATATATATATATATATACATGCACACATGTATCATACACAGGGCCTTAAGTCTAGAACCACAGGGAACCTGCTGGTGGAAACTGTTAGTAAGAGATGGTCAGAAAATCGGGTCTATCTGCCAGTTTATGGCTGCAACTTCTCCAAGCATTTTGTGCCCAAGTGCTTAAAGTTCAAAAAACTATGGTCTATCGACTTGGAATTTCTGACTCAGTCTTTGGCCATGGAGCGAAATACAGTTTTTACTGTTGGGTCATTAGTTTGGCCTAAATCAAATTGACTGGATGTAGGAGAAATGTTTCACCTTTGGGTCACTGGTTTGCATCCAGTACAGGTCAGTAGTAGCTGAATGTCATAACCATCAGACAGTTGTTTACAGTCTGATGCAAAATGAATTTGCCAACTTACCAGTTTCACTGCATACTGCAGGATCTACATCATCAATGACCTTCACAACAACTTTGGACATTCAGCAAAAACTAAATGAGAGCCTGAGCTTCCATGCTGAGTGATGGGATGTGGAGTCTCCAGATCAAAGCTGAAATACAGTGATAAGCCAGGAGAACACCTTGTGTCACCACTGCTTGTGATCAACAGTCCAAGGACAAGAGGAAAGAGACTATGGTTTGCAGAGAGATCAGCTTAGTGCCTTACAGTAATACTAAAATATATTAAAAAGTACAGTCTGTTTTTAGCAAATATTTTCCTAACTACAGATGTAAGTAGAAGGCACAGTTGTTTCTGTCAATACTCTGAAAGCACCAAAATTCTTTTCATCTAGCCTATATTAGGTGCTAGGAAAACGTTAATGTTGACCATGAGGTGAGATTTAAAACAGTCTCTTTAAACACACCTTGGTTACATCTGGTTAGTTACAGTAAGTTCATCGCTGATGTTACGCCCAGTTACTTTTTCAAGGAATGTCAACATTTGAGGGCTGTAACTTACTGGCAGTTTAATGTTATCCTGGGATTAATATGAGAGGGGAGAAGTGGGCTGTGAGTTACGAGAGGATGTGTACTGCAAGAGATTTGGCAGGCCAGAGCTCTCATTAGGCCAAAATTAGGGATGTCCTAGGTCTGTATGTATGCTATTAATCACTACCTGGGGCTTACCAACAAAAGTAGTTTTTCCATTAAAAAATTCATTGCTCATTTCAAGAGGAAAAGAATTATCCTATCTGCAGAGTTCAGATTTGGGGAAAAAAACCACCAGAATTTCTTCAAGTTCTCTTCAAAACATTCTAAAATCAGACAGAAGGCTTCAGAAGAGAAAATATTTTTCTATTCCTGCCTTCAAGCAGCGCTATTCCATCTCAAAATTTATTAAGTATTTACTAACCTGAGTTGGCAGAAAAGATAATCTTCAAACCATCAGCACATTTAACAGCATCAAAGTAAGTAGATTTATAATTAGGGAATTAGCTATCAGGAGAATTAAGATCCCTGTCTTTTGAAAGAGTCCCAGCTAATAGATCCAGTACATATTAGAGATTCGTCAAAACATGTAACCTTGTGTATAAATTGATAAATAGGTATAACAAATGTAGCACAACAAAAAAGAGCATATATTAAAAATTACAGTAATAAAGAAAAGTACAGAACAGACAAAAATGTAGCATCATAAACTCCACTAATATTTCCAGCTGGAAGGGACTTCAGATCTCTCCTCCCACCTCCTGCCTCCTGTATCTAGGACAGCTACGTCAGACCAGCTTACTTGGGCCTTTAGCCATCCACATTTTGAAAACCACTGGTGATACAGATAGTACAACTGCTCTGGGCAATTTGTAGTGTTCAGAGTGTAGACGGAAAGAAAGAAACAGGCAGTCAGAAAAATGCAAAAGGAAACACAAAAGAACCCCAAAGTGATACCATGGACTGTCACAGGAACAAAAAAAAAGGGTAAGGGAAGAAAGTACAGTTATTTTAAAAATAAGAAAACAAGTACAGGAAAACATTTTTTAGTACTTCAATTTATCCAGAAGTGTAATGTGGAGGGTCTGATTCTTTAATCCTCGATTTCGTACAATAAAATAACAAGCCAAAACTGAAACAAAACAGAAAACCTTTATGCCCTTTAAGCCATCTCAACATAGACTTCAGAACCTAAGGTACCTCAAATCACCAGATGCTTTCAAACAGGTAGGCTGCAGCAATCCTGCTGAGCTGCGTTCGGCACATTTCTGCAAAAACTTTGAGGATAAACAATGCATGACATTATTTAGTATGTTGAACTTTGTAGTTCCATCAGATAAGAAGCTGATCATGAGCCCTCCAACTAAACACATCTACTGTATGGCTGTTTTAATGTTTCCTGTTGCAAGGAATTGGGAAATGGCAGGAAAGCATGGCAGGACCATTTTCAGAGCTGGTGAATTGAGAGTTTTGGATAAACATTTTAAGTTTTGTTTCCTGGCCTATTTGTTCTGTTATCACAATTCTGATGGCAGAACCTTCAAGCACAGGACAGCTTTAATATTGTTGGAAATAGGGAAGAGGAAGAATACTTGCTATCAACTCTGTTGCCACTACATGGTCAAGCCAGAGGAAGACAAAAATGGAAGAACAAAAATATCACCCCTTGGTTTATTAGCTAATAGTAACAAGACACTCAGGGCTATTACAGCTCAGATGAGGAAGGCAGAAGGCCTTGGCTGGAAGAGTTTATACCGACCACAACCAGTCAGGGCATCACAGGACCCTATGAGACTAACGGGTAAAAAATATTTTCCGTTCAGACCCTCCTACCTTTTTTTACTGACATGGCTTGGTATCACTCGGTCCTGATGTCTTGATTTAATGTTTGAAAGACCTGTGGGTTGACAAGAGTATGATTGCCTCAATATTGAATCAATATGGAATTGTGTCCCTGGAGCTGGAGAGAAGACTGGAAAGACAGCAGAGGCAGCTGATGGGACAAACAAAGGGCTTTCTTCTGAGGTTAACTATGAGGGAGTATGCCATGTAACGTTTTGATGATCACCTTGCTCTCTCCACAACAGACAGCACACTGAGATAACATTAAAATCTATGCCTGCCCTCTTCTTAAGTTAGAGAATATAATACCAAAGGTAGCAAGATTATTTTAGCATTCAAAGTAAGTAATCAGGTGATGACAGGAAGCCACATCTGAGCGTCTGAACTAAGAAAATCCCACAGAGCTTCAAGCGCCCATGACGCATTCTTTTCCAATTGAGTGTAAATAGGACATGTCACCTCACCCAGCACCCTGGACCACAATGTTTTGAAGGTAGCAAAGGAGGAAACCACACTGCAAAGAGGAAGCAACAAATGCAGTTTTAAAAAGCTTGAAGGTTTAAATCAACTCTGTCATAACCAGAAACAGCTATTAAATTCTGAAGTAATAACACATCATTAGCAATTAAACTGCTGGAACTGGACAGCAATCTCTCAAACATTTTCACTGGCACCACTGAGTGTAGGAAATGCTCACCACTATATGCAAGGCAACCACTGGCAGGGTATTGTTTATCAGAGTGATTAGAATATGGCACACCAGTACCACAGGTACCTGTGCAAAATGCAAGACAAACACCATGTAATTTCATATGGCACAAAGAAGCAGGGCCAACTGAGAAACGGTTTTATTTTTGTTTTATTCTTCACCGGTTTAGCAAAAGTAAAACCTTGCAAAACAACATTTTTTTAGTTGGGAGGGTGCAAGAATGGTGAGAGAGAGAAGAAAAAGAAACACCCAGACAATAACCCAGATGTTATTTCGTGTATCACGTCTCTAGTTACAATCAAGAACCTCTCCCTTGTCTCCTTTTTGTGTTCAAGATTTTTATTTTACCAGGAAAAACACATTTCCACAGAACACGCTACTTCTGATAAAACACATTTTTGTTTCCATTCATACCACAGTTGTCACAAAAATTTTCAGCACAATCAAAATAAGTACTTTATCGTGTTGAAATCTGCTGAAAATCCACTGTTTTACAGACACAGAAAGTTGCAATCATTACTTTATTTATTTGTTCAAAATGCTTTTGATTCAAAACTGTACTACACCAAAATGCAGGTGACTTTCTACCACCTTAGAAAGAACCACTAAATCCTGGGCTGACGCTCTAATAAACTCAAAATTGCCCTATATTTCATGGGCACATATTACATACCACTCAACTTGCTTTCAATTACTATTCAGCTTACTGGACACAAATACCTTCTTAGAACAAACAAGGAAAACAAGGTATCCCTAAAGAAAATCCACAGCTCACTAAAATAAGTTTTCCAAGTCCTTTACACTGTCAGAATGGCACTAAGGTGATAGAACCTCCTCTCCCCCACTGGATCTTCTCATTCAGGCATTCCATTTTAGCAGAAGGTAGGTTCATCTCAGGATACATGTAGACTGTGTGTGGTAAATACTAGAAAGATTAGCCTGTGCTGACCTCTCTGCCTCTGTGACTCATCTGCTGCTGGAACCCTCTGGATCCCAACAGCTCATTTCACGCTAGCTCACATGACCATCACAGCGGTGACTAAGAAGCAGATGCACCCTCAGGAAAAGCAGAACTGGGCAGTTTTGGATGGTAAGCCAAGACAAGGACTTGGCCAAAAGCCATTAAGGACGTGACATGTTGATCGCATGCTGTTCAGAGTTACCTAATACTAACCTGGAGGAAAATAATGTCACAAGTCTTTGCTAGTTTGCATTATTCTAGTACACAGTCAAAAGAACGAACTAAAGGCTCCATGAGGTTTTTGGCATTTAACCTGAACCCGCTGTGAACTTTTCCTCTAGAGATTCAGATTTAGTCACTGACAGGCACTATATTAGCTTGAAGGCACTAAAGTTTGTCCTAAACTTCATTCCTACCAACCATTAACAAGAAAAGATTTACAGACTTCTAAAGCTCTAAAACACCCTGCGGGCCCATCTTCTTAGTCACTCGTCCTTCAGTGGGTAGCAGTTTTCAGTGGGTAGCATAACTCTCAAACATGACAGGCCTTGTTTCAAGTCTTAAAACAGAACATCAACATTACCAGTTTGAAGTTAAAACAGAGGGGACAGCAAGGAAAAAGCGAGGTTGGATGGTATTTATGAAAGATCATTCGGCAGCAGATGCTGATGACGACTGGACCCAGCAATTTGGTACTTGAGGGAAATGTTTACTGCCTCTGAGATGAGACTGTAGGCCAAAGGGAGACAAAATGTCATATTACATAGCATAAACAACAGTAAATGAAAGACATGGCAGCTCAGGCTTCAGCACAAATGAGCTTGTCAAATGCCATCAACTATGATTTGAACTGTTACCCTGCTGAAATGCATACTGTTGTTTCTTGTGATCAAGCATTACCTGAGTTCAGTAACCACAAGTCAGGCAACAGGCATTACAGCTTATTATTAACCCCTCCTACTGATCTTTGGAAGTGGTCTGTATTGCCTGACTCACACAAAAACACACACGAGAAAACATTTAATTTTTTTTTTAAGAAGCGAGTCCCCGTTAGCGAATAATTTGGCACAGCAGTGTCAGACAACCAAAAGAGTTGGTGTTGATCCCCCTTTAACCACCCTGTAAGTGCATCATTGTTCTGTTCCAAACTCGCCTGCTCTGGTTCCCTGGTGAGAATGTCCCTGCTCTGGCTGTGGCTTGATGACCAGCAATTGGCTTAGATTCTTCTGCCTTCACGATGGCTTTGAGCACTATCGGATAGCACAGAGTGAGCTAGCAGCAAAACTTCTGGTTTAATTTCTTATAAAATTTCTCTAGTTAGTGCACATCAAAACCACCCCACATAATGAACAAACATGCAGCAAGCAAAGATCATTGAGGACTAGTTTCAAAATCTCAGTGTAAAGACCACTGCAGATGCAGGCTAGGAGAAATTTGAGGTACAAAATGAATCTTACTGGAGGAGCTGGTTGAACATGGGAGTTTATGTATCTCTGCTTTCAGTTTACTTGAAAAAATATAGGACCTCCTATACAGCATACATTCCCATAATGTCCTAGAGCCAAAAGCTTCAAACACTTGAAATAGAACTTTATATCTAGATTGCTTATAATAAATTTTAATTATGCTCCATCCTGCATAATTTACAGTTTTTCCTTGGACCCAAATCACAAAATCCAGCCTTCTGTTTCGCTAAGCAAAACCAATAAACAATGAAATTTGACAAGTCAAAAATCTACTATTTAAAAAAAAGAATGAAAATTGAAAGATAAGCAAGGGAAGCAAAAACCTGGATGGAATCAGATATTTTAAGAACTCAAGAATTTATTTATTTTGTGTGCAAGACATCAAGATTTTTTCCCCCTTCCTTCAAAGCTACAGAAGCATAGCTGTTGAAGCCTGAAATTGTAGTTCCATACCCTTTTGCTTTTAAATTAAACAAATGATCTCAGTTTTTGGAGCAGTTTTTGACTCCAGGGAAACTATGCCATTAAGAGAGTGCCAGAAACATACTTAATTGATGCGTGTCCCAAGAACAGCTCAAAAGAGGGCAGACATACCACATATAGATTTCACGGAAATTACTGAAAAGCCACAGAGCTTCAACAGAATGTGATATGTGAAACACAGCATATGAAAGACTCACTATCAAAAGGGTAAATTCAGTTCGGGAGATATTAATCTGATTACCTAAGAGGTACTGTGAATTGGATACGCTCCTTTGTGCACCAAATCCAACCTGGACAGATGGAGGAGACTTTATGCTCCATTTTCTGACATGTAATTAGTGTTTAAGGGATGATCAAGTTACAGACGCAAAGTTTCAAACAATTTTTTCTTTTGTACAGTACATGTACAGTAACCAGCCTATAACATCAGATTTTCTGACCATTTACTTGAGTGGCTTACACGGTCCACAACTTGACTTTGCTGTTCTCATTTTCAGTGTAATGCTTTCTATGCACCTGCCTGACAGAAAACCAGTCCAGCAACATCCTTAAACAAAGCACTCCACATAGAGCTCTGAAACTAGACTTGTGCAGACTGAATTCTGGGCTAATTTTATGCAATGCAGGTTTTTATCCAAATGATAAGCAATTTTAATATTTTTCTGCACCATATCCTCCTCTCCTTGCCATCATTGGCAATTTTCAGGATCTACTGACAAAAATGTAAGTAAAAATAAATCACCTGTTGCAAGCTCCTCCCCTTGCTGGATTTACACAACAGTGCCACTGTCAAACTTCCATGCCTGTAAATTATCAAGTCAGTGGCCTTGGACTACCAGTTAGCTATTAAAATGTTACTGTTTTCCTTTATGGTAATGAATGCTTTCAAAAGAACATATTTGATATCTATTTTTGTTTTTGTTTATAAACTCCATTTAAAACTGCGGCAGAACAAGGCTTAAAAATCAGATGTCTAATTCGGACATCTGTAACTTGTCATTTTATGTTAAAAAGGCTGTTTGCATGGGTTATCAAAGACTAGCCTTTGCAGGCTACACCAGCCATCACACAAGGCTACCTTCTGTTTATTTCTCCATCAGCATCCTACATCTGTAAGACTGTGCTCATATGCACAGGTATATGAATAACAGAATTAGTTTTACAAAATATAAGGGAAGGCATAGCCCATCTCCACTAGCATTGCCCTATATAGCTTTTAATTATTTTGAACATAACTTTTAATTATTTCAGCAGAGAGAGACAGACATCAATCCTTTCGTTAAGGCAAGGAGTATTCAGGGAGAACGGTTTTGGGAAGGGTGGCTTGTGGCAGAAGTTGCAGCTGGTACCCATCCAGCCGCCGTGGCCGAGTCAGCCGCGCCACAAGGGCGCCGGGGCTCCCTGCCAGCCAACTGACAGGGAAGTAAGACGGAGAGGCGAGTTCATGAAGAAAGACTGCGGCAGCGTGGGAGGACTATGACCTTTTGATCCCCGAGATGTTCCTGATGTACCAAAGTGACATGTCAGCTCTAATAAGCTGCACTCTCAGACTGGTGGCAGCGGCCTACAAATTACTGTGAGATCTGAAGGCATTTGTTGTGATGATCCTGGCCTGGATGGGGCATATCAGCACTCCCCCAGCAGGACTATCTGACAGTCTACCCCAACAATTCCCAACCTGGGGGTTGTAACCTCCAGCAGGGTCACAGCCGCACAGAGTGGGGTCACAAGACTGACAGAGATGTGATTGTTTATGTTAGTCTTTAGGGTAGCAAGCTTGGCTGGGGTGAGTTCACCACCAAAAACAGAGGCACAAACACAAACCATCTGGGAACAGCTGGCCTAACAGATTTCGCGCTCAGAAACAACTTCCGGATATTCAGCTAAAACGTGCCCAAACCACTGCCTTGCATATCCATGTGCCAGCTTGAAACAAGAACTCTCCTGCCAGGTATCAGACCGGCTCAAATAACTCCTAAAGAATCATGGCTGCTTACTCAGTAGTAGCATCTGTTTTGCTTTCTTCGTGACAAATTTTCCATTGTTAACAGTGCAGCTATTCATACTTGAGCCATTGTTTTTTCTACCCTTCCTGGGGCTAGCTAGGCATCAGCTCATGCAGGAATATTCTGTAGGTTGCCTGAGGGACTGGAGCAACAGCAGGACATTTTTGGAGAGCAGAACTTACTAAAAACATAGCCTTCCTTTAGCAAGGCATTTCCTCTTTCTACCATTTCTTCACCCATCTTCCTGTACTGCACTGTGACCACTCGGGTAGCTCTCCTCTGAATGCTTCTTTTTTTATTTTTTGGTATAACTGATTTTATGAGAAGACTAGTAGAGTCCAAACTAAATTATTTTTTTCCATTTGAAGCATGCAAAATCTGCTCATGCTCAAGCTCCCTTTTAAAATTAAATTAAGAAATAATGCACCAACTGTATACTGTCTTTTATTGTTGTGTTACGTTTGGGTTTCCATATAACATTTTAGGAGCAGACTGTCACTGGGAAGAAGTTCATTCACATGCCAGAGCACCCAGCTTCAACCTCCAAAAAAGGCTAACAGGTTATAAACTTCCATCATTTAAGACAATAAATCATTATTGCAATAATAAAGCAGGAAATAGACACAAATTAAGCAGAAACACCAATGTGCTCTATTTACGATTAAGGGGAATCATCAATCATAGCAACTGCCTGAGACTAACAAGGAGCTGCTTTTTCAAACATCCTGCAGTAAACCCAGAGGAAACCCAGCTGGAACTGCAACTAGAATATAGGCATGAGACTCTAAAATAATCCTCTGTCCCCTCGCCCTCGCCTTCCCTTTTGGCATAACATTCACACCTCGGGTCACTCTTAACTGGTTCAAGTTCTGCAGGTGAGCCACATGTTTCATGTAATGCCTCAAGCCAAATATAATTCCCATAGTGATGTTTTCCCCTGTATCAAAATCCTTCTGGTCCCTTCTAGCTCCATCAGAATAAAGATCCAATGCTGGTACTATAAAACTCCAGAAAAAATGGGACTAAATGCTACTGATTGATGAGGATTTTTTCCTCAGCCTCTGTAGAGATTTAAGGATAACCCACAGTGAGTTAAGACAGAATTTAATTGGTCATTGTGCACAGGGACAAGTGGCGTTTATCTCTTTCTTACCCCTGAATTCATTTTTTCACAATGTAATTTGAAAGATAAGTTCCACCAACACGGAGATGCAACGTGTAGGACGGCAGAAGGAAGTCAAGAGCCAAGCCAGGCCTCATGTTTCTGATTGAAACTACTGATTTGCAGGACCACAGTAAAAAGTTCTATGTTCACCCACACTGAAATATGAGTTAATCTTACTTTTAAACATTTTTAGGGCATAAGGAAATGACCAACTGCAAACTGTTACAATACTTTACAGCTATATGCCATCAACTGAAACTCAGTGCCTGACCCATGCATGCTCTCAAGCTTACTGCAGTTAGAGGAACACAGGAGTAAGCTGGTGTGTGCAGCAGGATTCATGGAAACTCACTCTACTTTGCACTGGAAGGTGTAGCATGTCCTCAGTCACACTTTTTCTCAGTGGAGGTAAGTTACTTAGCAGCTGAGAGGCGGCAACTTCTAACCACTCAACTATGACTGTAATCACTTCTGTTATTGTGCTTCTCATTATATAGATGAATGATTCCCAGAAAATGTACCTGAAGGGTTTTTGGATTACAAATTGTTGATTAATGATTGTAAGTCACATCACGTCTCCCGAAAGAAACCACAACAAAGCAGTAAAACTTTGTATGCTCTCATCGTGGCAATTAGGATATGAGGAATGGAGATTCTCTTAAACTGATATATAGAGGTCTTTGAATGCTCCTGCTGACAGTTTTCAACCTTTCTGTAGTCTAGATCAAATGATTATGCATATGTCATTCAACTTGGAACTTCCACAGACACATACAGCCTCTGCAACACTGTTTTACCGAGAGATTTATCTTTTGATTAAAAAGCCGTTAAAATTTGGCTGGATGTTATTATGTCACTACTTCCCACTTGGTGAAATATAGCATCAAAATTAGCGAACATGACAACTGTAATCATGAAATCTAACTGCTCCATACACCACCGCAACCCTGCCTCATGCAGAAACAATCGTAGTATCATTTCCCCTAATGGTTAATATCATTTGTTCCAGGCCCTGTAACGATGGTGGACTTACTTCCTTGTGCTGTTCTCTACAACCAGAAGGGTTTTTTCCTTCCACTGAAGCACAGGAGTGCAGACTCCACTACTGTTAAGAGCACAGACTTACAAGAAATGTGAATATAGAGCAAACACAAGAATGAAATTCTATTTTGAGGAGGCTTGTTTTTCCCTACAACATGTATTAATGAGTTTTATCAAGGTTGCCCCTTTTTTTTGGTGCCCTCTGTTCACCTATCCTGAAGTGGATGTACTATGCTGTCTTCCAGCAGGTTAAGGAAGATGAGTTCCTTCTCATCTTTGAGAGTATGTAAGGCTAACAATCATTTTCATGAAAGCTGGAGAAGTAAGTCAAAGACAGAACAGCCTGAAGGAATAAAAGTAATAACCATTAGTGTTATTTTTACTCATTGCCTTTTTGAGTATTTAAAATTCACAAAGTTTCACAGGGTCCATATAAGGGGTCACAATCAAAAGACCTTTCTTACACCATGCCAGAAGGCCCTTTAGTTTCAACATGCTAGTGACCTCCATACAGATTATACCATAATGGTAAAATAAAAGGGGGTTCAGTAACTATTCCCAAATACTTGAGTCTCAGAAAATCACAGTGAATTCATATTAAAATGATATGATATTAGTTTATAAACTGTCCTATTCAAAAATGTATTATAATTAACTAACATACTGCTTCTATGATCCAATACAAACCAGCTCCTCTTTCAATCAAAATGGTGTAAACCAGACTGCAATCAGTTTACAGAGCATTCAGCTAAAATACTAATGGCCTAAAACATGCCAAACTGTTTTGATACTTTCCAATGCATTTAAATTCCTATCATTCTGGAGAACTTCCCAAGGACATGAAGTATTCTGCATTAGCTTTAAAACTACAAGGAGGAAGTGTTTTAGAAACCTGTTTAACAGCTGCTTGATTCATAAGCTCACGGTTCCTGCAAAACAGGTATGTTTATGTTTCACAGAATATTCCTTTTTATTTTAATTAAGTCACCTGTGGGTCCAGCCCTAAGCATTAAGTGTACACATAAATCAATAAATAAACAAACCTAAACCAACCAACAGCCTCTGATCTCTGGAGGCTTCTCAGTTCACTTGATAATTCCTTCAGTGTTTTCACTTCATTTGGCACCAGGACTGAAAAAAGGAGATTTGAAGGGAAAGAAGTAATAAACTACAGAACTGATCTTACTGAAGTGAAGGTCAATCCATTATTTTCCCTATAGGAATATCTTGAAATATTAAGAAAAAAAAGTTGCAGAATAAAAACAAAGCCCCAAATTTTAAAAAAAGGTACTGAGGCTAGAAGAATAAAACAATTTAACCATAGTATGTCAAGGGACCAAGAGCAAAGCAAGGAAGAGAAGCTGAAGATTCCAGCTTCAAATCTTCTGCTCCTAAACTAAAGCAGGAAAATCCTGTGGGTGGGAGATATTATGGTAGCTTAATGTTCTCCAGTCTCCAAAACACAAAAGCCTACTTCTGCTCAACAGCTTAAAAGAATTCAAGATCAGAGCAACAAAGATGAAAAGGTCAGACTAAACTCATTGCTCACACTGTGCACTAAAAATATACAATGCTATGACAAACCACTTGATGAACACAAATGGCAAAAGACTGAACATTGGCCTCCCCAGACCTAGTGCAAGTTTAGAGACAATTTTAAACACAAAATAATTCTGACTTTTTCAAACAAATATTTGAAAGTACTAGCTGAGACTGAAGAAGACCAAGACAGCATTCCTTTTTTTTGCTTGACACTTGTGCAGGCTGGGAGGGGGATACTGTTCTTGTTCATACCAACACACCCCTGAATTTTTTCCAAGAAAGATGGAGTTTGGCTTTGATGTCTGTGAGAGGAAGATAGAGCTTGCAGCTGGAAAATACATTAATAGCATAGGCACTGGTGGACTAGAAGGGACCTCAAGCAGGTCATCTTGTCCTGTCTCTGCAGCACACAAATGAAACACAAATTTCCCTGTTCGCCTAGTGCTAAAATACACAGGCTTAGAATTAGTTTCTAAAGACTTTTTATATTAGGTAAAATTTAGTCATCTGAACTTCACAAAAATAGCAAAAATAGTATAGTCACAGCCACAGATAACTTGTTTAAAAAAATCCATTAACAGTCATACAAAATATTTCTACTGTTCATGTAGCCTAATGCAGCTTGAACTTTTTTTAAAATTAGAGACATTATTTTAATTGGGTAAGAGCTATTTTTTATATTTAAATGATAAAGCATTAGTTCTTAGGGTACTCCTGGGCTTGTCTGACCACCCCTGAAATGTAAAATAACTTTAGGTTTCTCCAAGTTGTCTTTGGAAAAACTAAACAGAGACTATTCCACAAAGCAAGGATGGAAATGACACAGCAATGTCCACCATCATCCTCCAGATTATCCCCTCTGATGACAAGGTTTGAGAGATGGCTATGTAAGAATGGTGAGGTTACAAGTAAAAACTGAGTTTGGTTCCTAGGGAAGAAGCTGACAGCCTTACATGTCTGAGAATTTGAGAGCTGGAGAAAAATATTATTAGTCCTAACTCCTTCAGCTGATAATCTGACAAGTATGTAAAGGCCAAATGAATACAAGGACTCAGACTATAAGTAAAGAAACTTTGGTATTTTATTCATCACTTTAATTTGCGGCAAATTACACTTTTTTTTTTTTTTTTTTGTCTATGTGGAAACAGAAGAACAGGCACAGATCTGGGAATTTAGCTGGATATAACCACTTCCTACAAGAAATACCAACAAACAGTTCATGAATTCTTACATTGCTACATAAGTGGTGGGATTTTACAGCCAGCACTGCTTTTATAAATCCATTGATGTTCTCATAAAAATCTAACATATTTTTAGGACACAAGTTTTCATGCACTAGATTACAACTTTACAGAAGACAAGCTCTGAGCCTGAAACAGCTTGACAATGTCCTTTCATCTTGTTCATCAGATTAACTTTCTGTCACACACCAGATGAACAGCTTCTTTGGTTTCTTGCCTATTCTAACACATAACCCAAGCAATTCCCTTCTCAAGCACAATCTGAAGCAAAAACAAAGGACACTGTAACATTCCACTTCTTTCTAATAGCACATTCAGTTTGAAATTTTCATTTCTGCTCTATCTAAGAAAGATTACCCTCTTAGCAAACCATTTATAGTGAAGGGACACTGATTTCAGATAGGATTAAAGCAACATATTAGACATATACAAACCAAGCAGTCTGAGTTGCTTACAGGACTAATAATGTGTTATGGGTCCTTTCACATCAAGGTCACTGGTTCAAATTCAGCTTTAGTTGGTGACGAGTGACAAGGAACAATGAGGTAAGAACCCAGTCACAAATCTGGCCTCTTATCCCTGACTCTACAATACATACTCTTTGTGCACTTGGGCTACTCACCTAACTACTCTTTCCTGTAAATTCTACAGCTGTAAAAGAGTAGTAAGTATTATTACTATCATACTAACTCTGGAAGACTAATTAATTTAGGATTCTGAAAGTACAAAAGAGTATCAGAAGTTTATTGCTGTTTTCAGGCTGTTCAAGAGCTAACATCAAATACATTAAGGGGGAACTTGCTCAGGACAGGTCAACACCATGATGTTAAAAGAACCCACCAAAACACACTGGGCACACCTGTGTCTTTTGGTAGGAAGATAAACATGGAAATCACATGTTGAATGAGCCTGAAATTCCACGTTTACTCAGAGATAGACAGTAGGGGTTAAAAGTGATGAAAAATGGAAATCCAGAAGCAGTAATTTTATAAATAAGAAAGACATAAGGAGAAAAGTAGGATGTTGAGATGCACTGTGTTCTTCCATTACACAACACAGTAAGCAAATGCCACATCAATGTTAGTTAAGAAAGAAGGGAAGGGAGAGAAGGAAAGGAGTTTATCAGCCCTACATCCCTTGATAAAACTTGAATTACCGAAGGAGCCTGCACTGCTGATGTCTGCACTGTTCTTGTCCTGTGGCAAAACAAATGTGTCCACTTTCAAAAAGTGTGATGCTGGCACATCGTACCACTTCAGATCCTTAGTTAAAAACAAGGAATGAGAGCTATAAAGGAATAGAACACAGAGCACCAATACATTTTAACTCATTCTTAAGCTAAAAGGTGAAAAGCAGTGGTGGTAATTTAGGCACAACATGATAGCTTCACTAATAACCTGTAACTGCTAGAAAAATCATTATGCCATCTCTTGCGTAGCCCTGATTCCAGAATACTCTTGAACTACAGCTCATACACAGCACTGAGAATCTTTCATACGTGCTGGGAAATTTAGAAACACTTCAACTATTCCATGTGTTTTTCCAAAGTATCTTCAAATATTTTAACCACAGGACAAAAATATGTTTTACTGAAAACATATTTTGTTATTACTCCCACTTCAGAGTCAGCTGTGCCTTTCTTTTCAGAGGAACTCATACATAGCAATTCTAAAGAACAAAGAGAAGCACAAGTACTGTGATCAAGAGCATTTAATAAGACAACACATAACAACTTTGTTCCAAGAAGGAAATCATAAAGGTGAAAAACTATGCCTTTATCTTCCAAATCTAGTTACCAAATTTCAACTCTTCCTGCCAGAGGTAGGGAGCAGTATGCAAGCAATGTATTTCAGAGATACTTTGGCAATGTGTGGAGCCAATAAAAGCCACAAGGACAATTCCAAAATTATTTAATGGGCCATGCTTTGCCAAGCCCCTACTGACAAAATTATGAAGTAAACACATCAATCAGTGTTAAGGCATTGCACTGAAGTTCCTTGTTACTCCCTGAAATTCTGTTTAAATCTATCTTCAACCTCTTTCTCTTGTCCACTGAAATGAGTTGCAGAAATAATGTCAGTTTTGACCACTGCTTAGTTATTTTTGCCACCAAGCTGGACTCATGTTAAATCAGACAAGCTTGAGATGACTCTGTGATCAACCAGAACACAGAGAATCTGACCAGAACCACCAGAAAGCGCAGCAAGGAGACAAAGAGGGGAAATACCCATGTTATGCAAAGTGGAAAGTCTACATGCAATTATCATGCCTTTGCAAGGAAGATGAGCATTGCTTTGCATCACACATTTGGGTCTATGCATGAACTGAACAGTAAATAACAAACTTCTGCATCTGTCCGTCACGAGGGTACTGTGACTATTCTTTGCAAGTGGGGAAAACCAAAATTATTCTATTACTTTGTAAACCTTGATTCAGAATTATCTTCTCTTCTCAGCACACTAAGTCCTCACTATTACTCAAAAAAAGTGCTTTTCTATAATTCTGTGCAGAAAACAGAAGCATGAAGATGTAAAGTAATATATGGCATCATAAAAATCCCCATATTACATTCACACAACAGAGAGATGCAGTCTGAGGCGCTGTACTTGAAAACCAGACAAGTGTAATTCAAGGAACAGGACTGAGGACTTGCTTTCCTTCCTTTGTAACCAGCTTTTTCTCTTTGGAATCACTGATAATGATTAGATAAGATGAAATTTGCAGACTAGCCTGTGTATTTACTCTTGCAGCAGCTTTAGAAGACTGAGAAAATAATGCTTTAAATGCACGTGAATGACAGTACAATGCTGAGAAACTGACATGGCTCATAAATTCATTCCCAGCCTTTAGAAAGTGTCTGATCCTTTTAGCTACTCCACATACTTTCTTTTCATTTATAAATGGATTTTCAGAGAAACTGGAAAATAATTTTGTTTCAAGACTGTGTTAGGTTAGACTTGATAATTCGACTCTCTCAGCCCCCTGTATTTCAACAGAAGACTGCAAGTTACAGTGTGGATTTGTGTCAGTGTAGAGTTTCAGTTCTGATAGAAGGGATTTCTTACCTTCAGACAGGGACAAATCATCAGCTGGAGACACCAGGTCTGCCTGGATCGCAGGGCCACTGCTCAGCGATGTGGTAATCTGATTCGTCAAGATAACCTGCAAACAGACAAGGAGAGGGGGAAGGGAAATGAATTTTTATAGCTACTGGAAGGCAGAGAGAAGCCCAGGACTGGAATCCTCCAGGCATAGACCCTCTATTCTGATCTTCTGCAAATTCAACACTCAGAACATTTTGAACTACCTGCAGAAACGGAAAGAGTCAATTGCAAAAAGTGGTGGAAAAGGGATATTGTTAAAAAGATGAAATACTAAACAACAGTATGTTAATACATACAGGCACCTTAAATGGAACTACTGCTCTGAAGAGCTTCGTTCATCTTTTGCTCGTCTTCCATGAACAATTTGATGCTTTTTACAAAAACCGACCATTTTCTTCACAGGCAAATAGGAAATCTATTTTCCTAGTAATTTCCACACAATTTACACACTTTCTTCCTTTGGCTGAAACACAGTGCCATGGAGGAAGGTGTGGTAGGGATACATCCCCATTGATCTGAAGCACAAAAGTACTAAATGTTACAGGGCTATCTTTACAAAATGGGATTTTTGAGTGTTTTCAGGATCACAAAATTCTGATAAACAAGACTATAGTACCCACAGTGCTCTCCTCTGACAGCATGAGCAACAGTCATGCTTACAAGAGATGAACAATTTCTTGCACCTTTGAACACACACTGTTTTTTAGTAACAGAAAACATTAAGCAAACACCACAGAGAAAAGAGCATAGCTATAGCCACAATTATCTCGTAATGCTTTGGATCTCTAAGCAGCTGCACTTTCTGCAATAACAATTGGTCTCCAGTTTCAAAATAAACTTCAAAAATTACTTTTTTGTTTTTAAAGAACCAAAATGATCCTTCTGCTTGCACTGAGAACAGACCCCACTCCAAACAAACTCTCTTTGAAATTAATGGCCTGTCTTCAGCTGTATTTGACACAGGAGAAAGGGAGAAAGGAATCCTACACACTAGTTGGTGGATGCAGTTTCATGATGCTGCTGGAATAAATTAACAGCTTACCATTGCTAAAAGGAAGAGGAATTTCTCTGCTCTTCCCTCTACTGCTTGTCCCTCCCTCCGATTATGGCTTCCTCCTGCTTTCTAATACTTTCAGCAGTAAGATACGACATACTCTCCCCTTTCTTTTCCCATTTTGAGACCCCACATAAGCTGAGTCAGATCAACGAGCTGTAATCGGAGTGGTGGTGCTGCAGGGTGACTTCTTCAGGCAGCACGACGTGAGGTGCCAACAGTGTGAAGGAGTATGTGACCTTTACAAGGCTCTACCTCCCTGCTCATGCAAGCCCACCCATCTCTGTGCTTGCAAACAGGCATGATGGTGCCTGAGAGCTGTATGGACTGTATCAATTAAATTGAAAAGTGTGTAAGTCAAAGCTTCACTTACTCAAGTTCAAGACCTTCAGAACTCCATAGCCATTGACTACAACCTCTGACAAACTTCAGCTGGCTGTGATCACTCTGCACAGCTTAACCACAGGATGTACCTTTTGGGACTGGGCATTTATGACCACTGCAGTGAACATGGACATGGTAGATAACAGTCTTGTTTGGTAATGCACCTCAGCTAAGGTACAACTTACAATACTGCTAGCAGCAAACACACAAGAAACACATTACAGCCCTCTGCTGTTTCCCCCAGAGCTGCTGTGTGCACCTATAAGCACCCAAAAGCAGACAACAGAGGGTCTGGTGCACACAACTCCTTGCCACCAGCGATGGCTGACTTGTTCATAAGATTACAAGGTAAGGTAATTCAATTTATTAATAAAGAAAAAAAAAAGTCACTTTTCCCTGTTTTTCTTGTTAGGATACTTATCTTCCATTTTAGTGAGCTAGTTCGTCCTTGTGATAGGATGGGCATCAAAACTGGTTCAAGGCAAATGATAGGAATAGGCAGCCAAGAGTCAGTAGGGATAAGGAACAGGATGTGAGACCTTCTTGAAACCATTCTCTTTGTTTTCACTGTGTCACAAAAGCCACAGACTCACGTATCCATAGTATCCAATACTAGAAAATGTGCTGAAACAGAACACACTAACAAACTTATACTCACACGTACTGGTGAGGTATGAAGTTTTCATTGGCACATTTTGCAATGATCACATTATTAACAAGTATCAAGCTCTGTAGGTGATTCAGTCACCCCAGACTCGTGCCAAGATAATCTTTGTACTCTGCCGTCACGTATTTTATTATTTATGCACCACATTTTAAAGAAATGTTACCATGCTTGAGGAACATTTTTAATAGAAAAAAATACCTAGGCACACCATATTTCATATTGCTTTCCTTCAAAGGAAACTAACTTTGAAGGCTTCAAAAAAAAAATCAAAAGAAAAATGCACAAGAATAATGCAACTGCTTTTTTTTAAATCTTCCAGATTCCTCCTTAACCAGGAACTCCACAGCCCTGTTAGCTGTAGGACTGAAAATCTTCTTCACCTTTTGTGTTTAACTCAAACTATGCCTCTGAACCTAGATTTCAATTTCTGATGTATCCTTCAGTAACTATTCAATACTAATACCCTAGATTCCCTGCT
>QWTY01031561.1:0-15056 GCA_008033365.1 Pseudorectes ferrugineus
TTCATTTGGATGCTTTGAGTTCCATGTGCAAAGATTTGTGCGACATTTGTTGATTTTAATGAAGTTGGGTCAGATTCATAGGGTTCATTTAAATGAAAACTGGTAAATGAAGGTTAACAGATTACATATCGGCTATGTAGTTTAAGAAAGCAGCTATTTCAGAAATAGTCTATTTATGAAATAAGCTAATAGTATTTAATGACTTGTTTGATTCTTACAAACAGTTACTTGTGCTTGTAGATACTAATTTCATGAGCAGAGTTCTGTACTTTACATGGGCAGAGTTATATTTGTGTTGAAGTGTTTGTTGTATTCATGCCAAAAAAACAACCAAAAAACCTCATTAAGTTCTGATCCTTCAAACGTGCACGTGCTTAACTTGACTGCTCAAATAATGTTGCTTTGGCAGCGTTGATTTCAACACTTTGATCGTGGAATACCTCGTGTGAGGTGGTGGTGGTGGGGAATTAATACAGCGGTAGTGTTGATCTGTATAAACAGTCGTTAATGAGTACACGTTGCACCCTTCCCTGGAGGCAGAAAAACATGTTTCTGCTGAGTTGATGAGTAAAATTAATTTGCTCACTAAAGATACTTACTGTCTTGAGATCCAGTGTGCTGCTGCTACCTTAGCCCAAACTCAGACTTCAGAGTGACTGTTTCTGTACTTTGCTGGGCAGAGATTTCTCTGGGTGTTCAGGCCTTTACTCCTGTCTGCTGTACGTCAGCTGCACCACCTTCAGCTCAGTTCCCTCAGCTAGACTAGGGATAGCACAAAGACATTTATAAAGGTAAACAAGGGTATTGTTTGAGTGTCTTTACAAACAACAGAAGATAATTTGTTTGCCCACTGGAAGGGGAATGTTTACTATTTAGCAAGGAAGGAAAAGTACTATCCCTTCAGGCTTTACAGAGTAGAAAAAATTACTCTGGCTTAAAGCTGTCTGGAGCCCCTCAACCTCTAATGGTAGATACCAGCAAGTCCTCAGCTGAGATTTTGGGATACCAAAGAAGAACCCGGGGATCTAGCAGGGAATGGGCTAAGTTAACACTAAGAGAGAAATGTGGGAATAAAACTAAAAAGCCACATAAAATGCATAAATGAAGCGTGGGGAAAGGAGATCAGCAAGGGGGTGACAAGGGTAGATTTCTGTGATTGTTGCTCTGAAGAGTGGCTGGCAAACATTCCATCTGACAGCATTTCATATGCATTTTGTATGGCCAAAATTTCATTTATAATTATAACTAGGTATTTGAATTTTTCTTCACTACTCTTGTGTGAAGTTGTTCCTGCATTGTTTTTCATGTTTATTTTCTCAAGGGAGAAAAAATTTGCAGACTCCCCAAATATTCTAAGAAGAAAAGCCAGCCGTTTATTTAGGCTGGCTCTCAATATGCAGAAAGTTGCCTCCAGAAGAAAATGCTAATATTTGGCTTTGGACTTTCCTGGGAACACAAATAAACTGTTGTTTATTTTTTGTCTTTGGAGATTTTGTAGGTGTTTTTATTTCTTCCTTGTTCTTTTAAGTCTTTCTACTTATCTAGCGTCTTGCATAACTTTGATATTTATCTTTGCAATACAGTAATTTACATGAAGATATGCAGGGTTTTGAGATTTTTTTTTTTTTTTACCGGTAGACAGAATAGAAAGTTAAAAATCATCTGTTTTCCATTCAGTATCTATTTTGCAGTGCATGTTGAAAGAGACATATGCTGCTGCATGTGTGATGAGGCTAATTCTGTCTTTGCCTTGGTGGAGTTATTCACACTGCACTTGCATTCTGATGAATTGAATGAGAAATTAGGAGTTCAGGTTCACAGTGATCTCTCAGGAGGTTGCTTTGTTAGAGCACTGACTTTGCTCAAATCTCTGTGAAATTCACCCAGCCTCAGGTCCACCCCAACCTTCTGCTGCCACTGTGCTCTCTTTCCTGAGGGTCATCCAAGGGAAGCTGGGAGTGGTTGAAGGCTTCAGGAGGCTCCAGCATGGCTTTGGGTATGGCCTTGCTCTGAAATTGAGTCTTGGTAAAGTGACAAAATCTCTTGTAGGCAAGACTGTCCCCATCTCCCCAGAGTTTTGTTTCCTGAGGCTCATGGTTGCACTCTCAGTAACTGTGCATCAGAGACTCGTGAAAATAGAACAGCTGTAAAGGTGAGAGTTCTTGAGTGGGAAGTTCCTCCTTGACTCCAGAGCATTTGCAGGTTATCAAAGTCAGGGTGGGCTGTGGCCAAGCACATGGTCGTTTGACTCCCTGCATCTGAACCTCAGTGAATGGCATTGAAGGATTTCCTTTTAATGGGCATGTTAAACATGGGACAAATTCAATTTTCATATTGTCATTTAAAGTAATTTCTGATACAGATGATTTGCTGGCAAATGAGACATTAGGTCTGCCATAATTTGGGGCTCGTCCAAGTTTCCATTCCTCTAAACACAAGTGATCCAAGTGATGGTTCAGCTGTGCACAGTGCTACTCAGAACTTTAATGCAGATGAGCCCTTCTGACCGTGATGATGAGTGCAATAGCTAAAACTCCTATACAGTAATAACAAAATACGCCTGCCATCACCTCCTTAAAAAAAACCCCTGAAATCCCAGAGTGGTTGGCTGTTACTTTAATCTACTGCGAGTGGAAACTGCTTAAAACAGACACACATCTCAAAGTTTCCCATGGGCATTTTTAATGCAGAATATAGTCTTAGTGTTGAATATCTGAAAATATCATAAAAAAATTTATTTTAAAGAACGATGAAAAATTCACAAAAAATCTGAATTGTTATCAAACGAAAGAAACTTAAATCTTGAATAAAACCTGCTATAATGAGGCAGATAATATTTTATACAGTAATCGGAGTGTATAAAGTATTCTGACCAAATTTTCCAGTTCAGGTAGTTCACCGTGCACTGGTAGTGTTAACAAAGATACTCATCCCAGCTTTACTAAAGTAGGGATAGTAAAATTCCTGTAGAACCTAAATGTGTTGTGCATGTAGAGTAGAAATGTCTGTCATGAGATTACATTGCACTTAGGTTCATGATGACCTGTCTTTTCTCTTTACTTTGATTTTCCCCTGACTTGTAGTTACTGAAGTCCCCAAGGATTACAGGGGCAGAATGCCTTAAAGTGCTCTTTAACGCTTGACAGCATGGCTCTGACAGTGTTAGACACACATTTTAAGCACGCTAACAATTGAAGGATAATGCTGTACATAGTGTAGTGGGTTTACAGAAGAGGCAAATAGGGATTTTGCAGCTTATGATGGAGAGAGTCTTTGATATAACAGTTTCAAATATTAGATTAGGGTGTATATAATTTAAAACTCCTTTTCAGTTGTGCTGTAAATTTAATGGCAAGATTTGGTTGAAACGAGCTCTTGTGGTCTGCAAGGAAGAAAATCAATCAGGATGCACCTTATCATTTTGCTATATCCTTGGTGGGGATGCAATTAAATTCAGTCAGAAAGGTCACAGTGTGGGGTATGCATTAACCTTACACTACCCTGGTGTATGATACTGCCACTGAGAACGAGTTAATAAAGATATCAGTTGGAGCTGCACATTTGTTCTCTTTTTTCTCAAACGTATCTGTGTTCACACACACTTGTAATTACATCTTTGTGCATAATATTAGCAGATATCTGCAATATTTGCAGGGCTGTTAATTAGGTTGTAGACCAGTGTACAGCAGAATATACAGCAGAGTTCCACAGTTGGTGGCCAAACCCACTTAAACTCACTTGCTGGAGTTCATGTTAATGCAGGAATATGTCGGTGAGACAAGGCTTTGTTTCATTTCCAGACTCTGATGATGTTTAAAGCAGCAGCTGCAAAAAGTGGGTTTAGTTTCAAAGTGCGATAGAGTTTCTGAATGCCGTTTGCATTATACACATTTGCTCCAGATGACAGAAATTAAATTTCCTAGTGAGCACTGGACAAGTACTTTGGTCGTGAAGAGACTCTTGACCTTTTTAACGTATTAAATTAAGTTATGGGGAGGTATTTGATTTTATGTTTGATTTGGGAGGCCTCCTTAAAAGGAACCACATTTCCCATATTAGCTATTAAAGAAAACCAGTGTAGTGCAACATTAAAACAGCAGTGCAGTTTCAGGGACAAGGCAGAGAAACAATATCCATCACTTCTTTTCCAGAGGGTTACAGTGAGAGGTCCTCAGATTTTACTTCTAAAAAGCATTTTTGCTCCTCCCTGGAAAGCCATTTTTTGTTACATGAGATTGCAGACTTTCTAATGAATATATTGAACACTGGGGCATGAGAATGAGAAATACAAAATGTAAGCTTCAGATTCTGAGATGGTGCCAGGGGAAGTGGATTTGGGAAAATAACAGCCTGTTAGGCCAACCTCTAGAGTGCATAATATTTAAGAACAAATGTTGAACGAGATAATACAGTCAGGGAAGCTAGTGGAAAATGGGATAAAATAAAAAATTATTAATAAATATTTTTGTGTCAAGGTTAGCTGTTTCATCTTCTTCAGTTCTATTGCTAAATAAAAGCAACAGATGCGATTCATCTCAATCTTGATAAAGAATTTGAATGTGGTACCCACATGGAGATCTATCAATATGGCAAGATAAAAAGAAGATTCATAGAAGAAATTTTAAATATGAGGAGAAATGAATAAAGAGGAAATGTAAATAATAGTCTTAAAATGGGAGTGTTGGGGCAAAGGGAATCTGATAATTAAATTCCTCAAAGGAGGTGAAATATGTTTAATGTTTTCCTATCACTGCCATAAATAAGCAGTAGTATGCTTATGAATTTGACAAGTGACAGAATTCTTATGAATTTATAGGTGACTCAAAGGTAAGAGTCACTGGCATTTCAGAAGAGGATCATAGCATCATACAAGGATGTTTTCTTCTGAGTTGGTGTGATAGATATGGCATGAAATGTAATGGTGCGAAGTGCAAGGCCATGCTTTTTACTCTGAGTAAAGTGAGGCCAGGTAATAAAAACCAGTTCCTGATTATCTCTGAGGTTCATTAACTGACTTTTCCAGGTGTAGCAGAGGTAAAAATAAATAGCAGCTTTAGGATGGAGCATCATGGAGTTCATAGAAGGGACTCGTGAGTTTCTTTGCAGTCCTGTGCTCCTGTATTTATTTGAGGTGTTTCTCTTGAGGAATGGGATGTGCATGTGCCTCTCTGTGTGTGGATGTTTTAATTAAATTGCTAGCTGCTTCCACGTGTTTGAAGCATTCCCCAGTGGTGTCTGTGTCTGTGCACTGCGAGCAGCGGGAAGGATGATGTGTTCTTGTGCACGCAGCTGCAGCACAGCAGGAAAGGGGAAGACTTAAGAGAGAGCAAACTCTGCAGCTCCTGGAGGGGTGGTTGTCAGTCACATCAGCTTATCCCAGGCCCTTTGCTGCTGTGGAAATGTGCTGAGTTTCTGCTCCTCTTTGGATGATCAGCCATCACTGCTCATAAGCTCAACCTAAATATTGGCCTGCCTGCAGAGAAATAGAAAAAATCCCTTTTTTACGGCACGTAAGTTTTGCTCTTGGAAGACAAGAGAGAGCTGTGTCCTGATGGTGAGGTAAGTGCTATGTCCCACATTTTTGTCATTCCCAAAGTCAGGGTGGAGCTCTTAAATTGTTTGATCGAGTTGACTTTCCATGCCGGGCACACTGTGAGCAAGTATGAGCTCTGCTGTGCCACCTTCCAGCAGCACATGATGCCAAGGGCAGGCTTACACAAGTACCCTTAGGTAATGTCACTGTGCTCTGGGCAAGGCACGGCTTCTCTGCTGCCTTGGTGACCTTGGTGCACTGAGGAGGAGCTCGAGTGTCAGAGGAGGATGTGGTGGGTGGTTTGCTGGGCCCCAGGATCAGCCTGCAGCTGTACGGGCAGCAGCTCTGCACCGGAGCTTGTGGTGCTTGCGTTGGGTCGGAGCAGGTGCTGCTTCTTCCCTGCTCTTGTTGCTGCTCATCTTCCCTCCTTGCACGCGTTTTCCTTTGAGGTTTGTTTGGGCTCTGTGGATTTCAGGAGAAAGCATGTGTCATGATTTCTGTTCTCCCTAATCTTGAAAAAGCAGAATTTAAGATTTCACAGAAGATCCAGCCATTAGTTTCATTTATTCATATGCTAATGCTCATTTTGCCTTAACTATCACATGGGGAGTGAGTGGAGATGACAGTTTACTCCACTTAGGGCACATAAAGCTTGCTTTTTGGATTAGCCATGACAATGGTTATCGGTAGTGGGATTGTATCCTGAAGCATATGCTTCTTTTTTTATTTTTTCTCTTCGTGTTATTCTCACCCAGTTTCCATGCTTGCATTGTTTACCCTTGACACGAATGATTATTTCTTCCAAATATATTAAACACATTAATCAAGTTTCCATGGCTGAAGCAGATTTAATATGCATTTTTAGGAAAGTATTGGACAGATTTCAGTGTTGTTATTCCAAGAATTTTACTTGCTGATTTACTGTGCTTTGAGAGTAAGATTGTCTTTTGTGTCAGACGTGCAGCATGGCAAGCCAACAAACATGAGAATCAAGAGTGACTTGATGCTACAGACGAGAATGTGTGATTTTCTTTCCATCATCTAGTTCTGTTTAATACCAACAGAAATGGCACATCTCCCACTTCCCTGTGAGTACAGCTTCTGCATTTCTGCAGTGAGTCCAGGAAAGTTTGATCAGGGCTTTCCCCAAGGGGACAGAGGAAGCTGCGGCACTGTCCACTGACCACAGTTTCTCTGAGAAAAAGCTGCTTCACAATCCAAATGAGTGAAAAGATTTTATTTTTCATGGCATAAAGACCTATGAATGTGCTCAGGGAACATACACTTCACTCTATAATTTTCTACTTGATTATGCCTTAAAATTGCTGACCAGTTGTATTATTTTTGTATAGCAGTATCACGAGGGTTCAAGAATACTTCTTAACTGGCATCGAACTTTAACCTGGACACTGAGGTTCATGGGTTTATTCACTTAATATCTCTTGATATTCACTGATAATCACTGTCTGCCTTATCATGCCTCTTCCTGAGGAAGACAGAAAAAAATACAAACCAGTTGGTTCAAACTCATGAGATGAAGTGATGAAGGTCCTCATAACCTCATTACACTAAAGGGGAAAACAGGACCAGAAGTTCATATCCTAATTATTGCTGCAGTTATAATATAGTGTGGGAACTATTCTGTTCTAGGCAATAAGGGAATACTTGCTCTTTCAGTCAGAGGCCTTATTATTTTTGCGTTATTACTATCAGCATCACAATTCTGCCAAATGAAAATATGTGTCCAGACATTACATGGTCTTTTTGCTTTTCACAGCTCATTTTTTCTGTCTGTTGATGTGTGCAAGCTCTTTCACCATGATTTGAAACTTCTTAATGGTGTTGACAAACAATTGTACATTCCCACACTGTCAAACAAGAAATTTGTGGTTCTTCTTACCCTTGGGGTAGGCAAGGACCTAAGAAGATTATATTACAGAAGATTGATTTCTGCTCTTCATGTAAAAAGAAAATCTATTTCTAATCTGGTTTGGGATGAGCGTTCATAGTGACCATCTGTGTAAAAATTTTACCCATAGTAATTTAATTTTTTAAAAATCTGGTTCAAAATATCAGCTTTTTTTTTTTTTTTGCTTTTTTTTCCCCTCTCCCTGATCAAGGTTTCCTAGTCTGGCATCTCAGGGAAGAGCATCTGCTTCAAAGATGTCTTTGGAGGTTCTGAGTTATTAGTCCTTACCTTTTTAACAAGTTTTTCCATCATACTGCCTCATACAGCCAGTAAGAAATCTCCAGCTGTTATGGGCAAGGTCTATAGTATAAACATTCATCTCACTTCATCAGAGATACAACCGTGCTTCACTCCTTAATATGAATGTCTTGTTCATCTTTTTCCATAAAAAAATAAATTTGACATTGTGATTTTCATTAATCATTCACAATTTTGACAGAATCTTTTTACTAAAAATGATCATGCCTCACATTTCAGCCTATTAAAAAGAAAATTACAATGGAGTCAGACAGAAGGCTAATAATAACTTAGAAAGTCCAGTTTGCACATGCATTTTTCATTATGATTGACAACCTGTTTAGAAATTCTATGTTTGTAAGTTCCAGCCCAGATTTTCACTAGCTCTCAGTGAATATTTATTGGAATTCGCAAATACTTCATAGTTAGGCTGTATTCTATCCCCACAGGAACATTTTTCCACTGGACATTCAAATAGTTATCCTTTATTCACATAAATATTTCAACAAATATTCAACATTCACATTACATTAAATAATGTACCAACATTCATGTAATATATTGGCATTAATCTCAATACAAATGTAAAATGTTGATTGCTTGTGCTTGGATATTCTCACTGCAGCACTCTATTAGGTTAAGGATGCTACTGGGTATCAGAGCGGAGCACTGTTCCCAAAACTCTTCGACCTGGTTCACTGCAAGAAAGCAGTTAAAAGCCAACATGGGGATGAAAATATCTTCCACAGCTGTGACAGCACAACATATGTTACTACTTTGTGTGAAAATGAGCAGAGACAATTTAAACTCTGCATTTGGCCGATTAGTCTTATGGTGTCTTTTCTTTGACAATAAAGATGCTGTTGGCAAAACCTATCCAGAAAGGACAGAGTGGGTATTCCTGCAGAGACTGCCTAGTAGATTGGGATGCTTCTGGCATACAGATAGTTGTAGCAGATGTTTCCAATTAACTGTAATAATTCTGAAAAATAAATGAACTTTCTTCAGGATCTCCTTGATGAATATTGATGTAGTGGCAGTCTCCTCAGCCTGGAAGTGCTCACAGTAGCAGTGCTTGGGGTGGAGAGGATAAAAACTTGAAAGGTGACGATTTGCCAGAAAAGCTGCAGATTCAGGTCCTTGCACAGGGTAGGATGAGGAAGGAACTTTTGTCTCAGTTTCTCTGTATGTTCTGGCTTTTCCCCTCCAGCAAGCCCTCCCAGGCAGGCAGCCCCCCGAGGCAGGCCTGTCCATGAGACACCACGCCATGGGGACACACCCAGGGGGACATCCATTGCTACAGGACAGTGGGGGTGGTTTTGTTAGGGCCCTAGGTGAGCTTAGTGCCAAAAGGATTTGTTCTTGGCTGCTGGGGTTTGTGAGGAGCACGATGCTGGTGGAGACATGAGAGCTCTTCAGGGATCCCACAGCTCTCCATGTGGAGCTGCTGGGTGTGCTTGGAAACACTTTCAGCGACATATGGGGAGCTGAACTTGGTGTGGCTGTGCTATGGCATACCAGAGTGAGCAGGGAGGTTTCTTGTACAGATTTTTTCAGGGCTTCAGGACTCTTGTTGTCTGCTGTCCACAAACAGATGGCAAGCTCTACTATTTAATAAAAAAAAAAAAAGGAGGCAAAGAGTCTTTCACAACTTGCACAGAATTTAATGTGGGTTTATTTTAGCATAGTTACATTTCTTGTTACATTTTGTTTTATTTTCTTCCTTGTAGATGTATTTCTTTTCAAACCTGTAGCTAAGTCTAAGTAGTTTTAATTTGAACTTGATGATTTCAATATTTTTATTTTTTTGAATGTACCAGTATTTTTACCAGTTCTGTTTGTTACTCTCTTCATAGCTTTGTTGCAAGACACATTTTTGCTCTGATTTCACCTAGTTCTTTCTACACTCCTAAACTCTTGTATTTATAATTTTTCTGCTTTTATAGCAGATTCCACTTCTTGACAGTAATGGCAAGCATTGCTAGTGTCATTTCTTCTCTTTTATTTTTGTTCCTTTCTAAAGCTAAAGCCACGAATGAGGTTATTTGAACGAGGCATGCTCTGTTGTATGTTTTCCACATCAGCTCTCCAAAGCCTCCTCATCTGTAGCGTTCACAGGGTGTCCTGCTTGTGACATTGCAGAGTCAAGGTCTAGTTTGGGGTGGTGACCAAGCTAGCCATCAGGATCGAAACTTCCTGGCTGGTGTTGCTGCCCCAGTAATATGCCTCTTAGCTGTAAAACCCACCGGGAATTAATCTTCCCTTTAATTCCTATTTATTGCTCCTGCCCTATTATGCAACAAGGGTATTAGTGCGGTTGCAATGCAGACCCATTGTGTGGGGTCCTGCCTGCTGCTGTCCTTTGACACAAGCCTTCAGTTACTCCGTGCTGCTTCTTTTGGCTTCTAGAAACTCAGCTTCGCAGGCTGTAAAGGGTCTGTGTAGTGTTTCTTTACAGAAAGCCCAACTGACTGTGTATAATCTTAAGCCACTTCATTTTCCAGTACTTTATTTAACATTATCTGCTTTGAGTAGAGAATTGCATGTTTAAGAGACAAAAACTTTAACACTACCAAATAGTTCCTTGCAAGGCTTTTTAAAAGGGAATTGTTTGCAAAGCAAACTTCCTTACTCATTGTCACCATTTAGGAGTGTCTCTAGTTTACTGCCGGTCAGGAAAACACAGAAGATGGGCTCTCAGCAGTGATAGGAATCCTTCCCCTTGCACGTGTGCAGCTCTGTTTTGTTTTCACACATTTATCCGCCCTTCAGACACTATTAGTGAGAACATAAAATTATATGGAGGGGTAGGGCTGTTTCCTTTGTCTTTTTTACGTTAAGGCAAATTGAGTATAGGAGGATGATGCTGAATTGAAATAATCAACTCTAACTCTTTTAGGGCTAGCGCTAAAATAAGAATGAGATGTGACAAGAGGTCTTGAGCAAGTGGAAATTGTAAAGCTGAAAACACAAATGCGAAAGACAAATGGTTCATTTGAACTCCCATCTGCATTGAAAAAGACTATGTCAAGAGCAGGGTTTAAACTTTTTTGGCTGCATGCTTGTGTGGGACAGAATGTATTTAAAACAATTCCTGTAAAAGCTTCTTCCTAAGCAGGCGTGTCTGGAGAAATAAAGGACTGACGCGGCACCGCAGGCTCACGGTGGGTGAAGAGGTGTTGCTCCTGCACACAGGATCAGGTTCTGGCCTTTTCCACCTGCAGAAAGCCAGAGCCTTCCTAATGATTTCAGCAGAGTGACTGCACAAAGATATATATAGGAAAAAATAGGATTGGAAGTGGCCAACATGATGGGAATACAGCCTTTCAGATTATTTGCTGTGGTTTTTCGCCTTTGTTTTAACCACTTCCTGGCTAGAGTGCTGCAAGAACAAAACCATGGTCTTGTAAAACAATTTTCTAGGCATTTTAAAAGATGCTCTTGCAGCATAGATGAAGCATTAATGTAGCAGTGCTTTGGTGTGCCTGGGGGATTTATGTTGTGTTGATTCAGTGATGAATCAAGCAGGTAATACGCAGTGCTGTGAGAGGTACTGCTAACGCTGTCAGAGGAGGGGGGCTGGAGCAGCAGGCAGGGGAAGGACAGGGATGCAGCTGCAGCAAAGGGGTGGCTGAAGAACAGGGGCACAGAGCAGAATTCAGAGAAGGTAGGTCACAGGTAACAGCAGACCTTGACTGGTCTTGTCTTTGTATCCATGAACAGTGGTTTTGCACATAGTTCATAGTGGATGGTAAATATGTACTTTGCCTGGAGGCATGACTTCGGGCCCTTATCCTTTTATGCTCTCCCCTCAGTTAAATATTGTTATAAACCCCCAAATAGCATGGTGAGTGTTTTTTGTTTTGTTTTTTATTTTAATGGAGCTATTGGCAATTATTATTATATCAGCAAGGAGCAACATAAAAGCCTTTTGATGCCTCCCATCCTTACTTGACAACATTAAATTAATGCAAAGAATGCCCCCTATTTAAATGAGCAGATATCTAAATGACTGCCTATCCTATTCACATTTTTGCATTAAGCTCTTCTTGTGTTTTATAAGCTCATGACCAAGCAAAATAAGTTTTGTTTTATCAGGATTTGGAATTAATTGAAAGACTGAACTTAAAAAAAAAAAACAACTAACTGAGCAGTAAAAGCTGCTTGATGGAGAGAGGCGAGGAGATTTCCCTGTTTGTACAAGACCTGTAATTTTTCAAAGTGTATCTGCCAGCGCAGTTATAGCTCTGTCCTAATAGGATCACTTGGAGAATATCTGTATATGTCTGGTATTTCACATTCTTAACATCTGGGTTTTAGTTTTGAAGTGGCTGCACATGTGAAATACCAGACATGCACATGTGAAATACCCTTATTTGAGTGTGCTTTCTTTGTGTTCTATAAAATTAGGAAAGTAAAACAATGAAGAGATCCACATTAGTTGGCTTGATTGGGATTATCAGCTGAGATGCTTCCCATGTCAGGAAGTACTGATTTGTTTCCCAGGGCATGCTTTCCAGGCTGATGTTCCTAGGAGACTGGTCCAAGCAAAGATATTCAAGCTTTGACTCATGGTGAATTCTGGTATCTAATGCAGAGAGGATGCTAGCAGCCACCCAAAAATTGGATTTTAAAAATGATGGAAAAAGAGAATGAATGTTTTGTCTTTCCCTTTCTCAGTCAGTAAAAGCTTTGCTTTTACTAACTGAGGAAGGTACAATTACCATTTGTTGAACATTATTCCTGAAACACTAGAGAGGGGGTGAGGCTTTCCTAAACATTCTACGTGATGAATTTGTTTCTTCTGCCCCACTGAATTCAAATGAAGTGCTTTTCCTTCTTGCAGTGTGTAAGGCACACTCATCTTGTCCCTGGCTGGAATGTGAGCAGTGCTTTGCTGCCCAGGTTCCCACGGCAGCAGCAAGCAATCTTGTCTGCAGTTAAGATGCTCTCCATGATCATGGGACTGTCGCTTGTGTCTCAGAGGCAGCAGTCAAGGTCCCAGTGGGGAAGCCACAGCTGGCTGCAGCTGCTCCAATGCCTTCTTCCTGGAGGGAGGAATGTACATGAAAAAGGAAAAAAACTGTAATGGAATCCATTAACAACTGTTAGGAAGGAAGCAAGCTCATGTGGATGGATTTTAGTGGAACAAAAGCTATTTGTACAAAGCCACCTTCTGTGTTGCAATAACTGATGGCTATGCCACAGGGTGACCCCCCTTCCCAGGGCCTTGCTGGATGGCAGGGCAGTGAAGGTGGGCACCCCCAGACTTTTTCCTGTTCTGACACAGCACAGAGCACCCCAGCTGCACTTCCTGGCTGTGGCTGAGGTGCTGGCAGGAGTGCTGCCCACTGGCTGCCAGGCCACTGCTTTCTCCACAGTCAAAGGAAGGGAGCTCTGTGAAAACCAGGCTCACAGTATGGGGGGTAGGATGTATGCACGGGACTTGGGGGGAAGCACATGGGGGCTTCTTTTCTTGTTCATCTCCCCTCAGGCTTAGCAGAAAATATTTTTCTCACATCCCTGGCTGTCCATCTGGCTGCTTTGGTGTGGGAGAAAACACATGCTGAAGCCCATACAATCTGCATGGATTTAATGCAAATACCAAAGCAGAATTTCAGGAGTTGGTTAAGTGTGGGTTTTTGTCTAAAAGGCTAATGTAATCTTCTGTGGTGTGTGATTACATCTTCTGGCAAAGCTTGCTTGATTAAGCAAATCCCATTTCTGGGATTTAGGGTTTTATGCTAGCATCTCTCCCAGCTCGATGAGTTGGTATGGGAAATTCTGTTTACTGTCTTCTCCAGTGCATTTTGTCCAGCATGGAGTCTGGAGGTGGTGAATACGCACACTAACACTGTGGCTGTCTCAGCCACTCATGTAAATGAAGAAGTCCCATTCAAAGAGTTAAAAAAAAAAAAACAACCTTTTCATCCACAAGTTACTGCAGGTTTCCTTTAAACATCATATTCAGTTCTCACTGGCAGTGTGATTTAAAAGGTCATTTTCAAAAGAGAGGGACACAGAAATGTTCTGGGGAGTCCCCCTTGTTGGGACACTGATCAGAGCGGTGATGCTCTGCACTCTCCATCCATCAGTCCACTCCACGCGTCACCTCCCGTGCACAGGAGGACGGTGGTAGGTGGTGGCAGCCAAAAGACAGCTACCTGCAAAACTCACCCACTGAAATGGAGAGGAAGGCTGGCCAGTGGTGGTCTGCCTCAGCACCTTCCATTTGGCAGCACCTGCTTTATTGAGCCATGCTCCTGTAGAGCCTTGATGTTACAGGTCAAGTCTCCCTTGCAGGTGGCTTTCATGTACCAAAGGCTGGTGGAGTAGGGGCATGCCAAAAGCTGGGCCTCTGCTTGCTAGCTGGAATTTATTCTTGATGCTCAGGATGGCTTTCACTATATTATCTAATATATAGATCACGATATAAGTTATTTAAATCAGTTATAATCATGATATTAGTTATTTAAAAAAGTGTAAGCCAACCAGCTTCTGTCACAGGCTTGCTGTGTGACCAGGGCAAAGCCTTTATCAGCAGATACTTTGAGAGCTTTTACAGAACTCCCCTGGTGGACAGGCACCTCTGGCTTATTGGGCCACTTCACTCTCAGAAGTGATTGTTTAAAGTATACTTTAAAGTCAGGGCAGGGCCCAGTTTCGCAGCACCCTTGCGTAAGACTGACATTATCAGACACTTGAAAGATTTGCTCTTTTAAGTTCCTTTTTAATTAGTCTCTAAATTCTTTCAGTTCAGCCTTGTGAACCAAGCTTGGGCGAGGCTTTCAAATATGTGCCAATCCATCCATGACAGGTATCTCCAGGGGAGAACAAAGTATTGAAGGACAGTGTTAGATAAAAAACCGGGTCTGATCTCTCATAGGTAGTGTGGATCCAGGCAAAAAGCATAAAATCCCACAACAATAATAGCAGAAAGAAGGTGGAAACACCATCTCTCACTGATCTGTTGTTCACCTGCTTCAAAAGCTGTATGAATCTGAGGGGCCAGCAGATCCTTTAGGATTTTTTTTCTTTTATACCAGAGACATAGGTCAAACTTGGGGCAGTACTGATAGATTTCAGTCTAGTGTCACATGAAGCAGGTGCAGGGGCAGCCAGCTCACTGTTCTGTCCCGTGGCTACTTAGGAGGACAGCACAAAGAGCTTTAGTTGCATTAAGAAATGTTTGATGTAATTAACCAGCTTTTTGTTTGGAATGGGTCTAAGGTTGTCCATCTTGTTTTTCCTGATTTTTAAACCAGTTTTCACTGTGAAAGATATAGTGATAATCAAAGAGACCAAGAACTGTTAGCT
>QWTY01031563.1:0-10401 GCA_008033365.1 Pseudorectes ferrugineus
ACACAGACTACTCCATGTATGACTACAAATCCATATGGCATGCCCCCTTTTTTAGTTATACTGGGACAGGAGACTTCCTTTTAATAAATATGGTGGATCAAAGAGTGAATCTCTCTGGAATTACCTATTTTCTATCTGATTATGTTATGTGTCGTGTTGGATACATATGTACTGACTTTTTGTTTCACATTTAAGGTTACAAATGAAATGAAAGGTGAACATTGTCAATGATCTCACCAAGTATCACCTTATGATTCTGTATCAGTTTTACATTTTTGTTTGCAACAGTCACATCTGAGCTTTAGAAAGGCACGTGGATTTGACAGGATCTTTTTGACTGTAAGACATAAGCCAGTTCTGTTTATGGAAATTTAAAAAAGCACCTTACCCACTTCAGTCTGAGTTCTATTTTATTTAACATATCAAAAGGCTAAAAGAAGAATGTCAGGCTTGACACTGAAATGTGTGCTTTGCCTAACATAAAGAATGTCTTTCCTGCAAAGATAGAAACTCATTCATAATCAAACTTCAGGAAACTAGCTAATGTGCTAAACTGGGCTTTCATGGAGCTTCAATTTCCAAAGGAACTAAATGGAGAAAAGAAAACCTTTCACTGAAATAACATGTGCAGGAAATAATGTATTTGTTAATTCCTTTATATATCAGGTATTCTGATACTTGATATTAAGAGCACTACTGAGAGTTATAAAACAGCTCTGAAAAGTTTAGATTTAGACATGGCATTTATATTCAAGTTACATGAGATATGTATTGAATTTAATGAAATGTTTGACAATCAGCATTCATCAGTATCTGACAGTAAAATTCGTAGTATATGAGACTAATGTAGCCTTAGTTCATACAGAATGAATACTGACTGCACTGTAATAGTTAGCTAGGCAAAGAAGATCATAACAGAATAGTGTCAAAAATAGTGATGTTAGAAATTTAAACACTGTAACTATTGCAATTATGAAAGCTACACTGGTAAAAGAAATGCTATAATATACACAGAAAGCATTAGATTGACACGTATGCTATTTTTTTTTAAATTTCTAAAAACATGTGTTCTTGTGGCAACACTGTCCTTAGCTTTTTCTCCTGGAAGAGGCTCTTCTCTCTCCTTATTTTTAGTTGTGAGATATTTACACAAAGCAGCAATTTTCTCTCTTAGCTTTCATTTTATACTTATTTGTCGCTTAGAAAACAGAATTAAGGTATTATTTGGTAGATGGTAACAGCATCAGCTAAAAATGCACCTGTCACTGAAAGTTTCATTTACTTTTCATTTATGACTGGATGAATTTATCATACATATGCTATTTCTTGACCTAAGCAATAAACAACTGGAAGTAGGAATCTTAAATTGGTCAGACTCTGGAAAAAATATATAGGCATTTTACTGTAATTGACTGTGCTACTGAGATTAGAACTGTTGAAACCAGAATTTAAGCCTTCATTTATCAGACAAAAAGCTAGTGAGATGGAAAGGAACTAAGTAATTACCTCAGCAATTCATCTGTCAAACCTTTCACAATTCTTCAACAAGGGTTTACCGAATGGAGACTCCAATGCACAACAAAGAGTAATTGCAATGTGAAGAAGTGATGCTCATTTTGGTGGACCTGCATTTAACAGGACTGTGTTTTTTAAACTGTCATTCCATATTTAGTTTTCCCCTTTACCCTGTATTGTCCCCAAGCATCTAATCAAAATAGACTTAGATACCACATGAATTAGAAGTCACTCTAAAACCACTGAGATTATCACTAGCAATCAATGCTGCAGTATAATAACAGCTTAGCAAACTTCTGACCTGCATTTATTTTAAGCAATTTGAAACTATAACTGGGAAATAAAAATCAAAGGAAACTGGGGTAAAAGATACAGGAACATCTTAAAAATAATTCTTCAAAGGAGTCTCAAATTTAACTACGGTATTTTTAAAATATTTAATATTTAATTAGATGGAATCAGAATCCATGCTAATCACAAATTTACTCCTGAACTAGAAAGACTACTTGAGTAGAAGATGTTGAAAAGTTCATTTTGCAGATTACAGGCTAAAGATTTAGTGAGGAACTTGGTCCTTCAGATGAGATGTCAGATGATATCAAAGCACCCAAGTCCCAAATTGTGACCTATAAATCCAATTATTTGAATATTACCATAAAACTATTAGAATTACAGCAAGTAAACTGATATACTGTATGCATTGGCCTTTTGAACCTATCCTCGTCTTGTGAGCTGAATTGCTATAAAAAAATTCTTCTCAGTGATACCGTAATTTATAGTAACATTTACATGTGAAGTTACCATGCACAAATGCTTTGTTGTTCTCCTGAATTAATATCAGGCAGGTCAGAGCATTTGCTGGCAACTAGATCAAAGTATTAGTGGCTTTGAAACTAGGAGGTTTAAAATGACAGTGACTCAGTGATGTGTGATGCAATGCAGCAAAGAGACAGGGTATAGATTTGGCCAGAACTGAGTTTTGCCAACCAGCTATTAAAATGTAAGTCACTGTCCCAGGTACTGGACACTCCCTATGTCTCATTAATACAATGAGACAATCATACAATGCCTCAGCAGCTGGCCATTACTTACTATCAACTGGCCTTTCAAGTATGGAAAATAAAACTGATTTTTAGTATCCATCTTTACGATGACACCTGAAAAATTCAGGGCTCTTTGAAACCTTTTTTTTTTAATATAAAGCAATGAAAGTGATAGATGTAAGGCACCCAGCAGATGGTCTGGTTTGCGACTCTACAGCCTAAGATCAGAAGAGCATTTATGCTCCAGTACTTTCCAACATTTTTATCTTAACATTTCACAGAGGTCAGACTCTGGGGAAACCAATTTGTCTGTCTTGGAGGTCTCAGACATATTGCCTTTTGAAAATCAATCTTATCCTTTCCTACTTTTGCTTATTCCCAAACCATATGCTGTCACACTTCTCTACACAACCACGCAAGCAAGGAAAGGCTATAACTTGAGTCAATTTTTCTGGAGCCAAAAAAGACAGACAGAATGACCTACCTGCAGACCAAACAGAGTACCAAAAAGTGAATTCTGGTCAGACTGAAACAAAGTAACAATGTCTGTGGGTTTTCCCCCTTTCTCTAATTCTGCAGGTACATACTACAGAGGGCTTTCTCTGTGGTGTCAGAGAGTTAGCCTGGCTATTGGAACAGCAGAGAAACATTATTACATGTTTATAATCTTGGAGATAAAATGTTATACATGAATACAGAATACCACACTTGTAGTAGTGTATTTCTGACAGGCAGAGGACAGCTAAAACAGTTCTACATAAACATTTAAGTTGTGTATTTAAACAATTTTGTATATTTAATCATAGGCATTGTAAGTCTTAAGGCATTAATTATATATAAGTTGATCTGGACAAAGCACTGAATCATCATAAATGAGAAACAAAGAAATTACTTTATTGGACTTTGAATGACTTTGTAACAGTAACACAAAATAAAATTTTAATTCAGTTCACATTTTAATAGATATTTGTCAATTTTGTTTAAACCATAAAACGGTTGTGTTATAGTTATAAGTTATGATAGAGAAGGTTATAAAATCTTCATCAAGACTCAAAGATTTATTCTATTATGGCAATCCATTTTTTTTTGCCCTGAAACTACATTGGCAAATCTGGTATATGACTGTTAAGAGTTTCCACATCTAATAACGAGTATAAATACATAATCTTCTTTTCCAAACTTGAATTCATGACTTCTTTAAATATAATATTCTTTTTTGCAGTTCCATGTAACATGTCAGGAGCCTACTCATATTTTGGTGGTAAAAACAAATTAATTCTGTGCATGGTAAATGTGTAAAAAAATACATCTCTCCATTCATTGTAGGTAATCACTGACCTATTACGTTAATGCCTCTGTAAGGTAAATCTAATCCTTCACTGTTACCAGTTTCAACCAAAAAGCAAGACGTGCTGTGCTGAGGTAATTCCTGAAATACGCAGTGTTTACTAAGTGATTTGGAGTCAGACCTGTGTACACAAGAGACAGATCTTTCTTTAGCTGTAGGAATATGTAGCTCAGCCTGAGACCTCTCATGCTCCAGAACACACACCTCTCGAGGAGGCTCCTCCTCAACATCTCTCTGGTCTGTCTGTGCCTGTCTTCATAACTCTTACTTCAAGACTGACAGTACAGCAACTCATCTGCACTGCCCTTACTAGGTGTTTTATTTGTGCATGTGATGTAAGGGCATGCAGGTTTCTACAGCTGAGCTGTAATCATCTCCTACATTAGCAATAATTTAGTAACTTCAGCAGTTTCTCTTTTGAATAAAGGATTTTTTTCCAATAGCCTTATTATTCCTGGCTCTAGTGAGCTCATGTCTGAGAGCTCATCACATATTCCCCAAGGAAGCTCTTCTGCTGTAGAAAGAGATATTTGTTTCTTTTCTGTTGACTAGTGAGATTTTTCCAATATTTTCCTACCAATATGGCTAAGATCTGATCAAGTCATCATAACAAGCAAAACTCTCATTTAAGAGCATTATTCTCAACGTACCTTGTCCAGAAAATCTCCGGAAATATGGAGGTAAAATAAATTGCAAAGAATAATTTTCTATCTGGGAAAATACAAGAGGAGTCTGCTATGCTCAAAGATTGACAATCCTTCTGTCAGGTATTTTGGAGGGGAAGAAAAAAGCCATTGAGAAAAGCATTTACATACTGTACTTTATATAAAGCACTTCTATCAAGAGGGTTTTCTTTGAAAGTGGAAAAGATTAATCCTCAGGGAAATTTTAATTCTATTACAAAGAAAACATTTTATTTAGTTCTTAATTTCTGAAATAATGATAGCAGTAATTAAGGTAATAATTCCATGCAATTTGTTTCCAAGTAAAATTATGATGTTTACTCTCCAAGCTAATTTTTCTTTTGAGACAAAAATGGTGTTGAGTGTTTCTTCCTACAGAACAACAACTGAATACGAATTGGATCTAATAGAAGACCTGGGCACATGGAGCTTCCCACTTGTACAGGGCTGCAGATATAAATATTTTCTGTAAAGAATGCAACAAATCCTGATGCTGTTGAGTTCAGGGCCCCAACTCATACACACTCTGTGGTGGGGTTCACAGATCACATCTTTCCCATCAGACTTACCCACATAGCTCACTACTTGAGTTATTTTCCAAGAATTCAAAGCGTGAATACAGTGGAATGACAAGGCCTTAGGATCTTTTGCCCGGCTATTATGAACATCACTGCAGCAAGAACCCTGTAGGAAACATACATTCAAAACACTGCTCCAAATCCAACTGTTCTCCTCAAAATAGTTTTATTCTGCTTCAGCTGAGTACCAACAGAGGTGATGAGGTCTTACTTCTCCTTTAAGGATTTTATTACATGCTTAATTCCTTTACGTGACACTCCCTATCCGCTGCTGGAACAGGCTCTATGCTCAGCACCACTTCATGAAACACCTTGTGGGGAATATCGCCCTCACTTGTCTTGCCACTTTTCCTCACTTGAAGGAAAAAGCCTTTGGTCTCTATGAGACTCATTTGCACACTCTCAAAAAATCTGAATGGTTTTCTATTTTAATAAATGTTTACTGTTCTCATGTAAAAAATTATCTGTGTTTCTTTCAGAGTCGTGGGGGGCGAGCAAGAAGTTTGAGGAAATGTGAATTGTGGTAAATTGCTCTTTTTGTACCCAAGATCTAGAGTAAGCAGCATGTAGTTGAAACTGATTAAGGTACTGAAGCTGAAGTTTAACCATGGTGTAATTAAGAGCAAAACTTGGATCATCACATGTAAGAAAACTCCACTATTTAACCTGAAGTATCTGCAGAAAAACTGACATCAGTTCTCTGCACTGAACTGAAATGTGCTGAATTAACTATTATACCTTTGCCCATTTCATTATTTTCTTTCCTTGGGTTTGGTTTTCTCCATATGATAGGTTATTCCTTGACATATCTGTAAGAAAAACAACATGGATGCCTTTATATATCAAATAGTTACCATATAGTTAATTTCTCTTATGCATGGAAATACAGATAGTAATTTATACAATGCTGCATTTAATTAATAGAAACTAGTGAAACTTAGGGCACATATATAACATACACATTTACAAAAATAATTTGTATTTAAAAATAAGTACTACTGAGGGTTATTGCTGAAGAACAATTAGTTGGCCACTGATGGTTACTCTGTACAATTACTTGCTACTCTTTACCCCTAGCTGCACCAAATAAACATATTTAGAAATAAAAGTAAATTTTTTTAGAGGTTAAAACCCTCATCATGTTACTTCCTTTGAAATCCAGCTCTTTTCCTACCATCTTTGATTTTTAGACAGTTTAAGAATCTTTTATTTGCAGATCCCAAAGATTTTAATGGAGAACAGCATTTCTCCCACTGGACAAAATCTTTGGAGAAATACTAGGTGAAAAACACTCTGCAGGCAATGACAGGAGAGGACAAACACAGCCTAGTATGGTAGCACTGTGTCTCCACCACCTCCTTCTGCATGGCCATGGTGTGTGACTTTGCTGTGGAGATGGGAGGGGGCTGCAGTTGGGGGTGCTGGGAGGAGGGATGGGCTTCAGCTGTGGGGGCAACACCCAAGTCGGGGAAAAATGGCACTGGGTGCTTCTCTCAGCCACCTTTTACTTTCAAGGAGACTTTTAAAGCAGAATATAGCCAATTTAAGAGTACAGTGCAATTATTTATTGGCTGATACAAATGATATATCTAGGATTAATGAGTTACTGAGCTAGGTGTTAATAATCTCACAACCCTAATGAGACATTCCATGCATCTTCACTGGCCTGGCAGTCATCAGTCATGTCAGAGAGGGCTGGTCTCTATCGCTCCTTCAAACGGGCTGATCATCAGGGTTGCTGAGTTTTCGACTAATTTTATACTCTATTCCGGGGATTTTATATACTTCAAGGAAGTGTTTTCCCCATTTAATCCCTTCCTGCTAACTACTGCAGTAGCAAAAATTTAACTTCTATGTGTTTCTTGTCTTTCCTTGCGCAGTTTTCGCACACACATTCAAGTCAATTTTCTCAGTGAAACCAAGTCAGAGCTGTGCCCTAGCAACCTAGCCCTGGCAACACAGACAGCTGAGTCCCTCCACTGTCCAATTATCCTACGTTTTTCCAGGTAGAAACCGACCACTTACGCCTAAATTTTGACTTGTTAATGTTCCTACTGGGCTAGTTGACTTTTCTTCTCATCCTATATTCAAACCCTGTTGACTCAAAGGCAAAATTTGCTGGGGTCGAGGAACTGGAGGAGGGTATCTTTAAAAGGTCCCAGCTGGCAAGATTTCTCCTTATTTTCCATACAGCTTGTGAAGTCTGTTACCCAGGACCCAGGTAATGGATCTGATCCCCTAAAAATGACTGGTTTCACCATATTCTGAAGCAGGCCAGGAAGAATAATCGGTTGATCAAGCTGGCTGACCTGGTCAGCTTTGTCCTACTTCAACATGAGGAGAGCTGCTTCTATCCAAAGTGTTTACGTTTTTGGTTTTTCCTGATTGAAGGGGGTACTGTCTCCAACACATTGCTTGTAAGCACTTTCAGGAGTGACCTGGGGCAGTCATTCCCTGCCAGGGAACCCAGACACTCTCTCAGAGAAAGGAGAAAGCATCTTGAACAAAAAGTGGTGCAGAATAAAAGGGAGTAAAGAAAAACGAGAAGGTAGTCTTTTATATTCCATCACTCAAACACTCAACCACGCAATTTTATAAATTACTCCATTTCAGAACTAAGCCAACTCTGCCTGTTAACAAAAAGTTAATTTTCCTTAAAATGTTTCATTTAGGGTTATACTTATTCCATAACTTCTTCAAGAAAATTCATCACTGAAGTTCTTATTTAAATCTTTGAAAAGGGACTTCATTGGTACATAGCAGTGAATAGGGTAAGAAACCAAAAGCTAGTATATCTTTTGTCAATTTTATATCATTAATTTGCTTTCTTTCATACACAGTAGGGATGTGTTTTATTTTTGATATAATCTCAGCTTTCTTTTTCAGGCTGACAAGTTTTCGATGACATAAAGGAAGAGCATGAAGTATTTTATAGGCCTCTGTGGTACCTATTTCACTCTTTATTCACTAAGAAAAGACAATATTGAAAACTGTGGTTTGCCTCTAGTTTTTAACACTGATTGTTTCAAAGAAACAAAACTTTGCTTCCCAAAATCTCATATAGAACTTTTTATTTTGAGGGATCTGCAGCACTTAGACTTGTAAGTAATCTGTTTTCAATTAATGTATAGTTTTGAGTTCTTTCTGTTTTTCATTATATACATATGGATGGAGAAAAAGAAAAAAAATGTGGCAGGTTCAATGTTTAAAACATGTATTTTCTAATAAATTTTGCATAGGTTATTAAGGAAATTCAATCTTTATCACAACATATTTTTCCAATGAATTCTGCTAGGATAGCTTCTTCAATATAAAGTGGGAACAATTTCAGTTATTATCTTCAAAAACTATTCCTGAATATGTATCTTCCCATAAGACAGAAATTGGATTATGTTTAAATAGATGTTATGATAATTCAGAATCTGTCACTGTGGCTTCTGAGTGCCAATTTGAGCTCTAGTGCTGTTCCCTTAAGTCATATAACTCTCTTTTCCTGTTTTCTACCTTGTTTATCTTGCATTAAGAAGGCAAGACTATCACAGGCTGATATCAAAAACAATTAACAACTGAAAAGATCTGACTGTTGAGTGTGCAGTATCTTACCTTCAAGATAAAGCCTATTTTCACTCTCCAAGAAAATGAAGATTAAAGAAGGGAACAGGTGCTTTAGTAAAATACAGGATCTGAAAAACAAAGTAGGTTTGGTTAACTTTAAATGGACAGCATCTCACACAGACTCGTGCAAGCTGATGACTGATAACAGGAGAGCGATCAGTACCAGCACAGCTCACCCTGGGTCAGCCACTCACAACTTTACACAGTTCGCTGAGATATGCTGCTATTACATCTTCATGACTAGTGGCATCCAAGCTAGCTAGCCCAAAACTGTGTCATGAGTATTTCTGTGAGCTGAAGTCATAATGGGAAAAATAGATCAGATAAAAGAGGCCTACAGATTTGTGTAGCAAAAGGCCCTTTCTAACTGAGGAACAATAGAAAGCTGGGTGTTTTCAAAATATGTCTATTCCAAAATCCCCTACACCAGCTGGAGGTGTTGCTTAGGGGAAGAATTGGAAGACAGCAGCCACTGATAGTGATGCTTTTTCTAGAATATTTTCTCAGATTGAACAAACTTTGGCTTGGGGACTTTCTGAAGAAATAAGCAAATTGATGGAAATTTCAGCACAGGAACTGGAAAAAGAATGAAGAAAGACTGTGTATACATGAAGAAGATCCTGGGCTTTTGTGAAAGGAACAACTGTCTGGAGAAGGTTCAGGCAAGAAGAGTGGCATGCTGTGAGAGCAAGTTTAACCCTTTGCTGTTCCTAAGCAAGGACACAGTTATGCAATTGCAGTGAATTTGGGCCAATGTTTTGAGTTTGCATGGCAAAGGTTTTGTAGCAGGGTACAGCTGCAGGGGTAGCTTCTGTGAGAAGAGACCAGGAGCTGCCTTCTTGTCAGACACAAACAGTTTCAGCTGGTTCCAAGACAGACCCACTGCCAGCCAAGACTGAGTCAATTGGTGGTAGCACCTCTGTGATAAGATACTTAAGAAAGGGTAAAAATTCTGGAGAGTAGCTGCAGGAGAAACAGCCCTGCAGACACTCAGGTCAGTGAAGAAGGAATGAGGGAGGTGCTCCAGCGCAGGAACACATGTTCCACTGCAGCCTGTGGAGAAGACCTTGTTGGTTGTCTCTCTGCAACCTACAGAGGACCACAGTGGAGCAGATACCCGTGCTGCAGGCCCTGGAGAACTGCATGCTGGAGCAGGTGGACATGCCCTGCAGGAAGCTCCAGCCTGTGGACAGGAGCCGGAGCATTGTCCTGGTGGGAGCTACAGTTCATGGGTGACCTGCTGGAATAGGCTGCTCCTGAAGCACCCTGTGTAGAGGACCTATGCTGGTGCAGTTCTTGAAGAAGTGCAGCCTTTGGGAAGGATCTATTCTGGTAAAGTTTGTCAAGGACTGTATCCCATGGGTGAGACCTCACACTGAAGCAGGAGAACAGTGTGAAGAGTAAGGAGCAGCAGAAATGAAGCATTATGAACTGACTACAATGTTCATTCCTGAGCCACTCAGAGAGGAGAAAGTAGAAGAACTGGAAATGAAGTTGAGCCTGGGAATAAGACGGCAGGGGGAAATATTTTTAATCTTTTTTTTTTTTTTTTCAATATCCTAGTCTATTATTAAGTGGCAATATATTCAATTAATGTTCCTCAGGTTGAGATGTTTTTG
>QWTY01031564.1:0-13839 GCA_008033365.1 Pseudorectes ferrugineus
TTTTTTTTTTTTTGGTAGCAATTTGTAACTGTGAGTATGAGAAGATATTTGCATACCCAAATGTCTGCAGAAAATAAGATAGGACTATCTGAGGGGAGGCAGCCCTGAATTCCAAAGACAAGTACCACAACAAATAAAATAGGAACAGAGGTTTTAGACGTCTCGTTTTCCCTTGGTTCATGCCTGCACAGCACTTATGTATAATGCTAATATGAACCATGCTAATGCATATGTGTTTGTAAGACCAGCCCTTTGGAAAAATGCAACATTCCTAACGGTCCATTATCTGAAATAAGCTCACCACAAAAATATTTCAGCTGCTTTTAGCTTAGGGAGAAATGGCCAGAGCATGGCTTCATTAAGATAGTTCTGAAAAGATGGCTAATCATCACCAGCACCAATCTTTATTCTTAGTTGGATTAAATGAGTTGCTACCTGCTTCCAGCACCTCCTCAGTTCAAGAAGAACACTTTTAAGATGTTTTCACTTAGGGTCTGGGACTTTCCACAGATATCACAGACCCACCACATTTGCATTAGTTTTCTTTCTTGCATGCCAAATAAATGGAAATTTGGACTCATTTTTATACAATACCTTCCCCAGCTGTCATTTATGAATCTTTTTTAGAAGACTCTGTATGTTTGCTTTGAAATCATTATTTTCTCCTAAAGTCCCATTAGACTTTCCTCAGATCAACATATCATAATTTTCATTTTTGTGGAAGCTATGCCAGTCTGATCATGCTTTAGAAAATTAACATTGCTGTAACTTCTTTGACCATTTTTTACAAACTTAGATAGTGGTACATTTTGAAAACCTGACCCATTCCACCACTTTTGTATCCTATCATTTGATGAACTTGCATAAGATGTTTCTACAGATTGTATTTATCAATTTTCACATTTACTGTAAAGATTGTCATTCTAGTATTATTTACTTATTTTTACATCTGCTTTCCCTTCACTCTGTGTCTCCCCTCAGCACTGTCTGTATTCTACACTTGCAGAAAGGTTGTGAGGCCTGCCAAAATCTAAAAGAGAAGGCAGTGACATTAGGTCATTTTAAGGTTCTTCAGGAAAATTTAAAATTTCTGTTTATTTTAATCACAACTGATGAATTCTGATATAGGATCAAAGAGCTCCACTGAGTGACAGACACATGGAGAAGACATAAATCTCCAAGCACCTGTATCCATCTGATTGGTTGTCCTGATCATGGTTGCACGGTCCTGCTGCCTCTGAACTCTCCAGATCCTTGCTGACAAGGTGTGAGTCTTTCTTGACTCAGTTCAACATGCAACTAGCTCATGAGAAATCTCAGAGGAGGGATTTCTTGGAAATTGGGATGAGAGTAGAAGCACAGCAGCCAAGAGTCAGACTGACCTAGCTTTAACAAACTTGCATTTTGCATGTGAAGAGGCTGTGTGAGGTCAGCCCTGTGCTGACTGTCAGCTGGAAGTAAAGCACCATCAATCCACAATGTGAACAGATCTCGAGGGTGCTCCATGTCCAGCTCTATATAAAATCAGAATTACTCAGTTTAGGTCACTCATAGTTTTTAATTTTTTATTCGTAACCTAATATGTTTGGAATCCGATAAATAGCGCTCCTACCGTTTATAATGTGTTGTAACAGAACTCTGCAGAAAGAATTTTGAGCAAGAGAAGATTTTGCTGTTTGTGGTATTTTGCAATCTCCACTAACTTTAATGACATTGTGTTGTTTCTTAGCAGCGTTTGAGTTATGTAAAGAATGCATTTCTGCATCTTATACTTCCTTGTTGGAAGCTATTACAAGCAATCAGTGGACGCAAAAGGCACTCTTTCGACCAGGCAACTAATTGTTATTGATGGACTACTGTAGGAAGCCAAATTCAGGGCTGGATTATTCTTTAAATATCTTGAATGACAATCCTTCTATCACTTTCTGATTATTCCACCATCACAAAAAGAACCCAAACCAGTTCTTTAAAATTCTACAAAAATCAGAAGTTTTTGATTTCATCCTGAGATCAAATCATTGATTATGGATGCTCACAACACTTCCATATCACCCATTTTATCCTTTGAGCCACCAGGAAAGAATTTACAAATTCTGGGGTGTGGCCGACCTTGTGGAGTTTAAAAGTTGAGCCTAGGTCTCCTCTTGCCTTCCTTTTGACAAACTGCACTCCAAGAAACACAGTAATGCTGTGATAACTCTAAAGAAGCAATCAAGAAAGCACAGTAGAATTTTTCCAAACAAGCAAAAAACCAAACCAATCCAATCTGGAAATGAAGCTAATTTAAATTAAAGAAATTTTTCTTCCATGCAGCCATGTTACAGGAGAGAGTCACTTTTGTTGTGAAAAACCCTTTGTGCATAAATATCAGCTTTGTCAAGCATCTCTACAAACATCAACACCATAAACATGCAAAATGAACTCGATGAACATCAGATATGTATATTTCATTTTCTTGACAGTCTTTCAAATTCTTTTTCCCTCCAGATCTTCTCACAGAACAAGCAAGCTTTTTAAAAACAAAAGCCTCTTTTGAATCTAAGATTTTTATCAAGTTAAAACAAAACAACAAGAAAACTCCCCATGTACTCAGCTAAAGTCAGGTTTAAAGGCCAATTCAAAACACATTTCCCTCTGTGGTGCTCCTCACGGATGAGGAGTTTCTAAAGGCTGATGCTTCAGTTTCTAAGGGCTGTCTGGAGCTATTTTTCTCCTGTTTCAGACTATGTCTGTGTGGCATTTGCTTTGCATTTTAAAAAAACGCCTGACTAAAGCCAAAGAAAGATCTATCAGAAGTGTTCCAGCAATGCACAGCATTACTGTGCTGCCCTTTGCCAAACTGAAGCCAGCTGTGCTGACCACTGGAGAACATCTGCAGGCTGATGTCTGCTCTGGGGAAGTAACTGCACTCCCACCTGTGCCAGAACAAAACAAAGGAATGAGCAAGGGGCTCGCTGCAAACCCTCATCCAGTGTCACCCAGGTCACAGCTCTGCCTGCTTCCCTTGCAGAGCTGAAGAGGGGGCAGCTCCCACGGGGAGTGGTGAGGAGAAAGCGGTGGCCAAAGGTTCGCGCCTGGAACTCTCCACAAGGTGATGTGAACGCACAGAAGTTTTATGGAGCTTCCTTGGCAAAGGTTAGGCAGCTGTGCTCATATCCCCCTTCCCTTAGTATGGCTTGTTTTTATTTTTTTCTGATGAGCTGTAAGAGTGACTTACAATATCAGTTTTCAGCTTGCAGTCAAAGTAGGATAATTCAAAGAGCAGCTGCCAGAAGTTTTACTTCATACTGGCCCACACCTAATCACTTTTTCATACCAATCTGCAAGAAATGTTTCAGCCAAGAACTTCAGGCCCAAACCTGTTGGCTTAAGCTACTTCAAAGGTGATTTCCACTCGTTTTTACACAATGGCTTCTGCAAAAAGGTTGTGCTTCCTAACATGATTGTTCTTTGAAAATATATTCCAGCCCGCATCGCCTTTGCACTGAATTTCAATGGATTGATTAACAGGTGGCGAGTGATGCCTGGCCACAGCAGCAGCCAATGGCTGTGCAGAGCTGCAAGTTAAACTTGAAGGGTCTTGTTTGACAGAGTTTTAATCATTAGCCAACACTCTCAGCAGCTCTAATCTACATAAATTAGAATTATACATCGAGCACTGCACAGTTTCTTGGACAATCTTAACTCCTTATTTCAAGGATATTTTCCTGATGAAGTAGCAGTGGAAAGCATAATGCATTTACGATGCTGATGCAGAATTACAGGCACTGCTCTGAACACAGGCTCACACACACTCACGCCTCAGACCATACTGGTAACATCATCTTGATCACATTTGCACCAAGGGTGTCACCACACAGTTCCACTTTTGGAAGTTTGTACAGTTCTAGCTCCTTAACTTGAAATCATCCAAGACCAAACTCTCTCACACTAGTATGGAAGCACAATAAGGAACAATCTTGGACAAAACACTTCTGTCACTTCTGAAAACAAAACAAAAGAGAGGAATAATGCTTATTCTTTGAAAGCCTTTCACGTCTCCAAACTAAGGAACAAAGTGTGGAAATTTGACAGGACATGGCCTAACATATTTAACTTTTCTTGTGAAAACCCACCAAAGCCTGCTGAACACAGAAACATTTCAAACGCTAAGCCTGCACATGCTTATTAGGATTTGCCTCATCGTCATCACTCCAGAGACTCCATCTGTCCTGCAATCTGGCCAAGGATTCAATAGGGATCCTCTGCAACCGGAGCTGTGGGTTGCACTGGTCTCTGCAAAGTTGTGGCACTGAAATGAAGTTCTTTCACTCCCGTATTTTCAGTTATCCATATTAATCATCGAACTGTTATTCCAAATAATTTTTGTTATAATCGTTATTAAACTGTTATCAACACCTCTGCAAGCAACGTGGTGCTCAGCATGGCCTGATGGACCTTAATCTGTGCAAAGCCTGGTGAAGAGGGTTCCCATGTGCTTGAAAGTCCCTGTTGAACCAAGAAAATGTGAACTACTGAAAACATAAGCATGGCCTTTGATGTTTCTGTACTCTCTTCTTCAGGACAGTATAAGAAGATTTACAGAGACCATCTGGACCTAGTTTGGTTCTTATCAAGGAGCAGAGGCTTGTGGGGGTTTTTTTCTTTCTTTCCAGGTCTCTCTGAGTGACTCATCCACTAATGTTGTTTAGCCACAGCTTTTTGTCTTTGCCAGAATGTGTTTCCATTGAACAGTACATGAATGGGGGGGGGGGGGGGGGGAGTAGGAGGGAAGAAGAGCTTAATTGCATCTCCAGCTTTGTATGTTTTCTGCAACAAACCTCACTGTTTTAATAATAGTTATTTCAAAATGCCTTCATTTAGCTCTTCTAAATAATATTTGCCTAGGTTTCAAAAGCCATGGAGATCACTCAGGAAATACAGAAATGGGTTAAGACAGAATTGGGTCAAGCAAAGTTACTTAAGTAAAAGGGACTTCACCTTACTGAGAAATTTTTGGGGGAGGCTGGGGAAGAATTCATTAGGAAAAAGGAATGAATAAATTTTGAAATTCCAATGCCTTGATGAGGTCACACTTGATGAGAGTCACAGGAAGAAAGGTTTTGGATGAAAATGCACAGGAGGGGAAAAGGGATTAAAAATTAACTATAAAGTGACCAAGTTAAAGCTAGAAGACATTTTCTCAGCAGAAAATACTAAATACTGTATTAATGGAAAAAGTTTCCTACCCTCGCACATAGGAAATCAAAATGGCTCGTCATCTATGCATCATCAGATTCCAGTCATTTCTCAAAGCTGAAGCACCTCCATAGTTAATAAAATATCTTTTGCAAAAATCACAATAAAGAGGTAGAAAATGGGAAAAAAATGTTAAGGCAATTTATACTGTATCGCATACATCACCTACATTAAAGGCTAGAAACATACTCTAACATGCTAGGTTTTCATAACAAATGTTTACTAAAAATTATAAATAACAGTTACTGATGTCAACTACCACTATGCAGAACGTTGCAAGGGAAGGAAAGTTTGAAGCACTTAAGAATTTTCCTAGTGACAGATGGAGAAATCACTCATTCCTACAATATATCAGTTTGGTTTGTCCTGAAAACGTGGTCATTCATGTGCAGAGACAGGATGTACCGTCCTCAGCAGAGGTTTGTACAAGGTAAATCCCTGCAGCTACCTTACCTCCAGTATATAGTATATACCATACCTCCAGTATACAGTGAGAGTCACAGATGGGTATGAATGCAATATTTGACTGTTTTGATACAGCAGCAAACTACTGAGGGAGCACTGTGAGTAATTCCATACAGCTGAACAGTTGATCCAAAACCTGTATTATTTGCATTTAGAAAATAACTAATAAAAAGCTCATAGGATATAATACAAGATTTTTCTTGTCAGGCTTGACAGCAAACACAAGTCAATGCTACTTGGCCAAGCTATTTCAAACTACCTGATTGTTTCAGTTGCCAAAGCTGATGTGAATAAAAGACCTTATTTACAGGAGCTGCTGCTTACCAGCCTCCTAAAGATCAAATTGCGTAAGACATGAACTTAATTTTCCTTTTTTCCTGTATTTTCACACACACACTCCCCCCACAAAAACCCCAAACCAAACCAAAGAAAAAAACCAACAAAAAGCATCCCTGAATGCTTTGCAGCAGTCATGGAACTGTTTTGGAGAAAACTGGAATTAAGTCAGCCATTTGATTCAGAAGTCTGAAAATTTCCCACTGCTATTACCGTACCATTTATGTTGTGATACATGACTGATTTGTTATGAGAGAAAAATCACTTTGCAAGGTAAAGTAGAATTCTTTTAAGCCAGATATCCCCGTAGTTGGCTCTTTTGTGCTTCTAAAGGGAGTTTCCAATTAACAGATGGCAATAATTTAATAATAGGCATGTGACTGGGCAGATAAAAGGAACCGGCTGTATCTGCAGTTGACAAAGGATCCTATGAAACTACAGCTTCTGTGTCTGGGAAGAGCTCTGTGTTGTACCAGCCATGCTTGCCTGACTGTCCCTGCTGCCCATCACTTTGTGTCATTACCAGGACCTCATTTAGCTTGGCATGTACTGGGGACATGTATTGGAAACTCCTGGAGAGCTGACTGTTCATCTTGGCAAACATTATGCTACCACTAGCACAGAAATGTGAAACACACTGTTTAAATTGGCCATTTATACACACACACAAAAACGGTGGGACTAAACTGATCACTCCGCTGGGAGTAGGTCCGAGAGGACACTTTTGGACACAAGAGCTGTGCTGGTGACCAAACCTCTAGGAACTGCAAAGCGGTTTGCGCAGTACACTGCCATTCAGAAGTATTGCAATTTTTGTGATAATAAGGTCTCTTTAAATTAATAGGACCTAACAAGGCTCAGGGTTAGAACCCTGGCTTGGTGTAGCAGCTGTTCCTAGGAATGACTTGTTATTCTGTATCAGCTGCGTGATGACTCTGCCCGGGTCACAGGACACATTTTTTTAATCCAAAGACTCTGGCCTAGCACACTGCAGCTGGCTTGAGAACACCTCATATTCTACCGCAATCGCAGAGAAGGAAAATTGTCCTCACTTTGGCTGATGCCTATAAAACGTTGGTTCCAGATAATTTCTCTTGCTTAGATAAAAAATTGTGCTTTGCTTTTACAAATTTTGTTTAGAAATGTACAAAATTTGTCAGGCAAAACCACAATGTCCTTCAGCTCTATTTGTACACAGCATCAAATTGAGGCCTCCCTCATTTTGGGACACGGATGTCATGCAGGCATGGACAGGCTGCATGAGTATCCATAGGTACACAGAATTCACCTTAGGCATTACCAGGAGATAAAACTTAAGCTACCACCACGGTGAAAAAGCATAAATAGATAGTATTGCTCAGCCACCGTGGTGGCCAAATGCACAGAGATGGGTGAATTGTTTTAGTTTCTCCCCATTTTCATAATTCATCTTTTCTACTTCTGACTTCTCCCTCCACATTTTTTTTAGTTATTATATATACTATTCTGTAGAAAGATTATGATTAGATTTGTCATTCTTAAAAACTCCTATATTTAAGTATAATTTTAAATGACCCATGCTTACACAGCCTTTTCAAAATTGTATGAGTAAAATGCAAACTTTTAAAAAAATTTGTTTCCCTGCCTTTGGCTGCTTTGTCAGGAATATTTGTCAGTATTTTTTGACATGAAGTGTTACAGTGAGGCAACTTTTTCCTTTTAGAAAGTGTTATTTTCAGACAGGTTTTGAATGTATGCTACAGATGAGGTTTATACAACTACACTATTCATTTTAGAAGTAGGTAAACAAGACAGTTGAAGCTCACTTTGTCTACCCATGCCAGATATAGTAGCAAAATATTCTATATGTACATACAAGAGACATGTTTTTGACAGAGTAGTTCCACAAAGAAGGAGAATTTGCTTTGGCCTTTGAGCAAGAACTACATGAAAGGGTTTCAGAGATTTTCTGTTCACTGATTGACTCATTAGAAAACCACCACTCCATCTGACTGACCAGCCAGTATAAAGGAAGCTGTAATTTTTTACATAACCTTTTCCGTAAAACCGTACGAAATAATTTAAGTCCCAATAAATAATGATACTTTAGGCGCCTCTCTCTATATGTTCCTGATGAGAACCACTGCAAAGTCTCTTGCACCTGAAACACAAAATCCAGCTGCTTTCATTGCTGCTGCTGACTCGCCAAGGAATGGCTCCCAAGAGGAACAACTGTAATACAGGGAATCAGGAGTCGGCAGGGCAATCAGGAAAGATCGCTGTCGGGATGTGATTGCCGTACTCCGTGTACTCTCACATTAAAAGGAAGACAATATTTTACTAGCTGCAAGCACCTTGCCAACAGATCCTTTCTAACATTTTGTGGCACTGCTTAGGAACCGCTTGACTACAAAGCTTGTGCTTAATCCCACAGGCATAAATCCTAAGGCCTCAGGCAAGTATTTGCTGGTTTTGGCAAATTTGTAATGGTTTGAAACAAGAGGTTCACAAAAAAGTCCTCTGAGATTCAGAACATGTTTAAAAATGCAACCAGCTGATTAATTGGTGCGTGTCCTCTCTGCACAGGCTGTTCTTATGGATAAAAGTCAGCTACTGTGCCTAATCCCACCCAAGGTATGTCCTGCAAATGTGTCCCGTCCTCCCGCTGTGTTCTCAGGCATCACTTGACCACCATCATTTGGTGTCTCCACAAAACAGTCAGAAAGGCTGCAATTGCATCAGTCTTCAATGACCTCTCTATTATACAAGAATACTGGAGAAATAAAAGCTAAATTCTCCTGCTTTTAAACGTATTTGTAATGGTTATCAGCACGTGCTTAAATCTGCTCATTGTAATTGAACACAAGAAATCACAGAGTAACCTCTTTGTTAATTATTTATGCTTATCATTTCCACAGTGATGAAATTCTGCAGATCTTCACTTATTGGGCTAGATCCAATTTAGGCAGATCATAACCAGAAGACTGTTATCACCACAGATGGACACAATGACCCCTTCATGTTGTTATTCCATGCAGGGGATGGAGCATCAGGTTCATTCTGGTGAATGTAAATACCTTCTCCTGTGGTCCAATGCCCAGCCCAGTGAAGAAATAGACATAAAATCTATTTGTGCATTTTATGTAGGGATGCAGATTTTGTGGCTTAGGAGGAACAGAGATTTTTTTGAGTAAAGCAGATTTATGTTTAAATTTATATTTAATACCTCAAGATTTTCAAAATTCAGAAAAGCCTACCACTTAGTTCCAAAACTGTAGGTTTAAAAATAGGGATAAAAATTAACTACATGTTCATTTAGAAAGGAAATTCACAAATATATACATTTTCCTCTCTAATTTTGTCCATATTTAGGACTCCAGGTCATTAGGTTAGTTAGGACCATGTTGCTGTGGCTTGAAAATGTACAAGTACAGGTCTTAGAAGAAAAAGAGAGTGATGACATAGGAGACTGGATAATACTATACCATATCCTTTTAAATATGGTATATATAAAAGACTTTTAAAGAAAAAAATTTAAGAGCAGAACCCTTACATGAGTAAAAGTTGCTGCTGGCACAGACAGAACACAAGAGGTAAAATATCAATACCATCCTGAAGAACTCACAGCATGGATTCCTATAACTGAGAATTCCAATTTAAGCGAACAATATCAGTTTAGACAAAATACTGCAATGTCCATTCTGCACAAATCTGAGACACAGAAATCACTCAAATCTCCCTGAATATTTAAATTATATTTTCTTTCCCTCTATGATCCTTCTGTTTTGTTTCTTGGAGAATACATCCCCTACAGTAACTGCACAATTAGAAGGTGCTTTCAAGGACTTTTGGAAAACTGTGTTCATTTAAAAAAAAGAAATACAATGTAGTTACCACATTGCAGACAACCCATTACATCAAATGGGAAAGTCTGAAGCAAGAAGCTGAATTCCTTAAAGAGTTACTGGAAAACACACAAGCCAGCCATATGCCCATTTGGGATGTGAAAGGTTTGCAGTCCTTTCCACTGCCAGAAAGGGACTGACACAACGAGGTGTTCCCTAGCAAAGACAACCACAGTTAATCACTAAAATATTTTCCTGACTATGAAATAATAATGTGGTTTTAAAATATCCAACTGATAATAGTAATAACAGCTTTGTATTTTCAATATGTATGTTTTTCATGGGAACAAACAGAATAATTCTGCATAGATCTTTAATTTTATAGCACAGATATATATATATAGCAGCTTCACAGAAAAACATCAACATTACTTGAATTTTTTTAAAAAAATGATCCATATTTAAGATCCTGAAAGCTTACAAAAAGAAGTTACAATATATCTTGACCAGACAAAAATCTTTCTGTAGCATGGCTTGAGCAAACAGAATGTGCTGCCTTCAGACACAGAAGGCAGAAGGTATTCCTCCTATCGGCATCCTTGTCATTTGCCTGTTGTTCCCTTCCTTTTCTGTCCCCAAAGTCTGACCTGGCCCTAATGGTTTTACCGAGAGCTTTGCCACTGAATTTAGTAACCACCTGTTCTTTCTCTTTACAATCTTTAAGAATTTTACCAACACCTTTTAGTGCTACTGTTTCTAATAACTTTTGTTGCCCATCTTACGTTTCCCATTCCCAGGATCAGAATTCTGGTGGAATCAAGGAATCTTCCCCCTTTCCCTTTCCTTGTATACCGTACCTATTCTTCAATTTTCACGCATCTCTCACTGTCTTCACTCTGTCAATCTCAGCCCATTTGCAGGCACCTTTCTCTCTGATTATAGATAATTTCTCTCAGTCTCACTGCGACAAAGACTTTGCAGAATGTCCAAGATGCAAGTATCAGCTTGTTTTTCTGTCTCAACATTGCTGACATTTGTCTTTGTCTAAATCCATCTCCCTAGTGCGTTTTAGATTCAGAGTTAAGCTCCTTCTGCTTGTTTACAGAGCAGGTGGAACATGCCACTTTCTCATCACAGCATTTATGAAATCCTTATGTTATTCTGGCAGTTTACAATTCCAGGTTGTTTACATTTCACATTAACCATCTTATTTCGTATTTGTTTCAGAAGTCTTTATTGTTTTTGGTTAATCTGGTCTTCATTTTGGCAGCTCTTCTATAAAATCTCATTGCAAGGTACTGTGAAATTTTGTTTGCTTTTGACTGTGTCTCTACAGTTCAGCATCCTATTAGATACATTCATAGGAATTATTACAGCATTGCTGATGAGCTTCATTGCTTTTAAACATAACCCCCTTTACTGAACAACATTCTGTTCTTTTACCAAGTATTAATTATCCATCCCTTAGTCTCTATTTTTGACTGCTGAAAATTACCTGTCTGATAAATACTGGAAGTACACAGGAAAAAAGATAACATGTAAGTCTTCTTGTTTTGTTTCTTTCCCCCATGTTAATTCTTATATTCAATCCCTTGGGGAATACTGGGTTTTCTTTCTGTTTATGTTGTCATCTGCTGGGAACAAGGGACAGGTATATTTGCTATTTCGAAAAGTCGATTAAATTTATGAAACTACAGTATTAAATCTTATATCCTTTTAGCCCATTTTGATTTCAGCTCTGCAGGAAGCCCACAGGAATCGCTGGTGTATTTTCCCAGCAAAATCATGGGCTTTGAAGTCTTGAACTTGGCTTTTATTTTAGGGCTGCAGAACATCACTTCATGTTTACACAAACAAATTCTAAAATGTTTACAGTCTTGGCAGCCATTCCTTCTGAACAGCTATTGCCAGAATGGGTGACTTAAATTTAGATGCATTGAAACATAAAAATTAAAAATCTAAAGGTGAAGTTGCTCTTTCCCCAATACTCGACTAATTTATGGCTGCTTTATTTCTTGACCAAAGCCGTAGTTTGCTTGATATTAAAGACAACATTTCTACAGAAAATTAAATTGAATGTTTTCAGCTATTGGAGCTAAGCAAATGACCCTTGGCATTCCCAAGAAACACAGGAAGAGGAGGAACCACATACTCAGTACTTCCAGCATAGAGCTGACTAACAAGCCAAACTACAACTTATTAAACCATTTCAAGCAAAAATTTGGTGCAAATCATCAGTGATGGAATTTATGAAAGTCCCTGTATCCTACACTAATAAGAAAAGGACTGTGTCACTAAGTCATTGACAAAAGAGATACACAGAACCTACTCCCGTTAATTAACAAATATTAGAAAAATACCTAAGTTGTGCATCAACTTGATTTACACAACCACCTTGATACTATCTTTATATGATCACAAGACTGCCTTATGCTGGAACAATTCCATATCAAAAACCCGTTTAAATGGTGATCTTGTTATCCCCATTTCCCAGCACGTTGGGGCTGTTTGCAGAGCCAGTATGGTAAGGTAATATCCCAGAACAAGCATATTAACTTCTGCAAGCACTGTCAGCAACAAGCTCCAATACAAAAGCCCTAAAATTGCATCAACAAAATGCTGTATCTGACTGAAGACCACCTGACAGCAGCATCACTTGGCAGCAGACAGATTCTGGCCAAAGCCAAGCTCTGACAGCTACTTCAAGTAAGGGCAAAAGAGTTCATGTGTGTGTCTGCTTGTGTTGCCAACCCTGTGCCTGGCATAGCAAGATGCATTTTAAATCCGTGAACTACTCTGGTCTCATTTCTCTTGTGCAGTTTTCAAAGAAGGCTCAGAATATGCAAAATGCTGTTTGAGTGGGCACCTAAGCCCATATTTGGTTGCATGTCAGTAAGGAGACCTGGAGTATTCTGGAAATAACTGTGTCAGTGTTGATTTCAAGGTATGCCTACACTGAATCTCCTTTCTTCTATTTGACTCATTTTTTCTCTATCTTTGTCTGACCTCTGATGCATGACCAACATTTAGAATCAGTGGGCAGCAAGTTTGGGACCTATTGTTCTTTCAATGATACTACCCAAATCATCTTTTCTCCCCCAAAAACATATGCCATAGCTTATATACAATTCATAATACTCGGTTATGCATCTACTTGATTAGTACTGCAGAGCAACAGGGAAAATAAGATAAAATGAAATATTAAAAACAAAGGCTTTTACAAATGTATAGACGTTGACACAAGCTTTGTTATTGGCAGAGTTGTTATTTGAAATAGCTTCATTTTGCCCTGGTCACTAAGACTGGTTAACACATTGGATGACTAGATGTCAAATACGTCAAGGACTATAATGAATTTCTCAGGGTCTTCTAAAAGAAATTTTCTCATGATCTTTTGAAAGAACATCTGGACTTGCTTATGCAGGGATGCTCAGGAAAGACTCAATTAGCTATGTGAAGCTAATGAGCATAAATTAAAACATATTCAAAATCCAAAAAGGATCATCTGCAAGGGGATTTAAGATGCTACAGCTCATGACCGCTAATCCTCCACCAATCACTGAGTCATCCACAGCTGTCCTAAATATTTCCTCACAAAGCTAGCTACACTAAGAAGAACTCTGTATTCCTCCTCTGGATTCTACCGATTTCCATAAAACAAGACCTAAATTCTCATGAATTGCACTATTCAAACCACAGAATTTCACTTTTTACACTGGAAAGACTTACTCTTTCCTCTATTGTACACAAAAGATGACTCACCAAAAGTCTGCATAACACTATCCAAAAGTGACAATACCACGTTTATTGCTGCACTAATATAGCTGGTCCTGACCCACATCAGAATCATTTCACATATTCTTCAGCAAAGCTAAACTTCCAAAACAGGGGATAGAACAGTATTTACTTATTTGAAACAACTGTTTAACAAAAGAAAAATACACATCCAAACCCACTCAAACACCAAGGTTTTTGG
>QWTY01031567.1:0-15140 GCA_008033365.1 Pseudorectes ferrugineus
ACTTTTAAGTTCCCTTTCGATCCAAACTATTCTAGGATTTCTAACCTCAGCTGGAAGCTACTGTTGATGCACAAAACTGCAACACATTTCAAAACAAAGATCCTTCCTCTCTTTGTAGGAATTCATGGATCTCCCACTTGAAGCAAATATGATTTATTAAAGCATTTAATATTAGGAGTAGCATTTATACTTTCACCTTATACATAATAGTGACATTACAATCAGACAACTGAAAGCAACAATAAAACAGAAATACAACTGCATTTACCTATCTGTACTAACAGAGAAGAAAACTGATGTTGCCATCCCTGACACTCCATAATGTAATTTTTTTGTGTATTCCTTTGATTTTAAATTAATAATAATGCTTCCTTTCAGGAAAACCTTCCCATACAGAAAATAGGATTTTACAGAGATTTTCAGATGCTCTGTCTATTTTCACTCCAGTTTACATACAGTTACAATAACAGACAAACTTGCCTATAGCAGTAATAATCCAAAATGCCTCGGTGTGATTTCTGGGACCTCTAGGTTCCAAATCCAACTGGGGATACTGAACACAGTATTTGACTCCTCCTTTGAAACAGGACAGTGCATTCTGATGTAACTGCAGTTCCTTTGAAGTGGCCAAGACTAAAAGACCACAGCAAGAGGCCGAGGATTGTGCTGAAGAGTTCAGCGCCCTGCTCCAATGCCTGCTCGAGATTCTGCTCACAAACCAGGAGCTCCTCCCTGATGCTCCATCACACAACTTTGGCAACAAAAATGGGTTCCTATCCTTAAAAGACCTCTCAACTTTTCCTTCTTCCCAAACTAAGGTGGTCTGAAATACCAAGGAAAACAGTTGGAAAAAAAATGGAAATTTCTCTCAGAAAACTGTATTTAGTGAAACTCTGAGAAATCAATTTTTCATGGGCAGAAAGCTACATTTTCTGTAGCAAAACATCCTTTGGAGAACATTTTGACATTTGAGCAACAGCTGCAAGCAGTGAAGATGTGAGGGTTTCGTTCTGGACTGCAGGATCCGGGGGGGAACACTGGGTAACGTTAGGAACTGGATTTTACACAGATTCTATTGTGAGTGCTCATTCCCCAGCAATTTGGGCTCCCTGCTTCCTTCCTGGCCCTGCTTTCCCAAAGCCAGCACTGCCATAAGGAAGAAATGAAGAAGGGTGGTGGTACTCAATCAGGATGTTTTTCCATGGAAGGAGTAACAATAGAACTATTTTTACTTTTATTCATTTAATAAAACTTTGGTAATTAAGAGAAATAAATAATCAAAACCAACCACCTTAAATAACATTTTAGATGAGTTAGGAACAGCCACTCTCTCCCTCTGCTCACTTCATCCCAATTGTAAAATTACAGATTCTGTTTCAGGAAGAGAATACTGTTTGGAATATTTCTTTTCACCAACTCAGACTTTTAGACAATACAATAATAATTTTATTGAACTTTTTTTTAATTTGATGAAAAAGAAAACAAGATTATGGGCTAAAACACAGCAGAAATAGGCCAGCTGCATTCACAGTCCTATGCTGTGTTGCTCATGTTGCTGTGTGTCCCCCTCAGTGTTGCTGCACCCCTGGCACAGGGAATGACTCTACCCTGCTCCACGAGATCTCCCAATTTCTCAAGTGATTGAGTGACTCATTTTGTCTCTGTAGACAGGAGTGATTCCCCTATTTCTCAGAGCTATTGAGACAACGTGTCACAATATTATGGTAGTCCCATAAATACTGGTGTAAGTACCACAAAATACAGAGTGGTAACGCTCACTTCCACTCCAGGATCTCCCAAAAGCATCCAGGTCTGTGTTGGAGAATTCCCTAAGAATTCTTTTCAGTTTTCTACAGAACTCTACTGTAGGAAATTTTCTCTAAATTACTGAGGTACACAGTCCAGCTTCCTGAAAGAAATGGATCGAGCTGGAGACATAATCACATCCAGCATGGCCCAGGCCTAACCTCAATGAAATCCAGGTCGTCTTCTAAGTCAGAGTCCTGCTACAATTCTCTTGTTTTAAAAACAATAATTAGACCCTCAACAAACATTCTACTCATTTTTACACTGACAGGAGTCAGAACCATTTGAGTACCTCCTGCCAGGTCTGCCTGAAGCCAATGCTTTTTGTGGGACTTTTAAAATGTAAGTGTCCTCTTCACCTCTCCAGACCTAGTGAATAACCATTCTTTGGGAAGCTTTGGAATTTGTCCAGAAGCTTGCCTTTATAAGAAAAGGGTGGTTATGAAGAGGTCTTTTACCTAAATGAAGCAGTAATTGCACCGAGCTTATCTGCACACCCATTTTATGTGCGTGGACTGCTGGCACGAACTGCCCCAAATACTTCTAGGGTCCAGTGGTGCTGAAAAGAGTTGTGTCACTTCATACATTTTTCACATTTCAGGTTGATTCTTAAGCTACTTCAAAAACTATAGTTTCATATTATGTAATAGCCTCTTTTTGAGACTTTTGAGGTTTATATCTACAATACAGAAAAAGAAAAAACGCATTTTTTGGATCATCTTTTTAATGCCTTTGGCTTCGCACACTTGAAACGCTCAAAGTACAGCGTGGCAGAAAACTCACAGAATGTGCAGCCCTGCCATGGTCAGGAATGTACAGGATTAAGACAAGCAGTGCTAAATCATGCTTGCCAATATGTTTCCAGGGGATACAGCTCTGAACAAACTTGACTCAACCTTCAGCAGTTCTGTTGTAAAATGAGGTCCTCCAAAGACAAAGGACAAGCTTTGAAAGCAGCTGAGACAGTCACCTCTAAAAGCAGCAACTCAGCGTTCATTAGTGACCTTCTTAGAATTGTCTTCTAAATCCTTTTGCCTCTGGATGCCAAAAATCTTTGGATTCAACACCTAAGGGTACCTGCTGTCAAGGATGAAATACCAACAGCTTTATGAAGTGCAGTGTTAAAAGGGAATTCTCTGAATATCTCCTAAAGCTTCAGAGCAGCGAGTAAACAACCTTCTTTTACTGCTCGAAAATCCAAGGTACAATCCCTGAATTTGAATATATTATAGTCACTGACTCCATAAGAAGATTATAAACAATTAGAATCCTTAAAATCTATTTTGACTAACTAGTATTTGTTTAGCTTGAGACAGAAAGGCAGCAGCACACCACACGCAAAGCATGATCTGCAGGAAGAGGAAATATCTTTTGTGAGAAGAAGTTATATACTTTGGAATACAGGGTACAAGTATTTTTTCCTTTCAGCTGCTGATGAGACATGCAATTATAACATCAGTGGGGTTTTTTTCCCCCTCAAAGAGGAAAGCAATCAATGCTTTTCCAACCAGATCAAAGCAAGGTTCATGCTACATCCCATGTTAGTGTTCAACCTCCCCAAAAAGAGAGGGAAGAAAATATAATTTCTGAAAATAGAACTGAAGAGGTCAATTTGACACCATATTTCCGTGAACTGCATTCAGAGCACTCACAGCTCAGCACACCCACTAAACACGGTTAAGAACAGTTCTAAAGTGCTAGCAGATAAATATTAAGCCATCCAGTGCTGGTTTTATCCAGCAGTATTAGTACCAAATACACAGAATATATATTGCCCACAAGAAACAGCAGTTTCTAATGCCCCTGCATTTCAGAAGAACAGGGAAGAAATTGTTTCGGATAATAAGCTAAGCCTTCACAGTTAAATCTAAGATTTGCGGGAGAAGCATTAGCTACTGTACAAAACTGGAGAAGGCTAAAAACAAAAACCAGCATATGCCAATTAATCTTGCAGCATGACGACACAGTGCTAAAATCAGACTACTAAGATACAAGTGTAGGCAGAGAAATAATTTGTCTTCTGTTCAGAGGCTTTTTTTCCTTGGGGGGAGGGAAAAAGGAGAAAGAGATGCAAGAGCCCAAATAGAAATAAAAAAAAATTCTTCCCATGCCCTTTTTCATCCAAGGTTGGAAGTATCCCACAATCTTCAAAATAAGTAGAATCTGCTAGTACGAGCTAAATTTAGTTGCATATGTTTTTCACAACATATGCAAGTACCACTTCCCCCTTCCTCCTGAGGGCACACACTTTGCTAAGCTATCGTGCACTCATTAATCCACGTTCGCTGCAAAACTTCTGAGGAATATTCCATCACACGGAGAGAGAATCCATCTGTGGTTAAGCCTTGGAACAACATTCTCAAAACAAGAAAGCAAAAACTTTCTCCTCACTGTCCCCTCCCCATAACTTTCTCACCATGGTGAAAATCAGTATCAGACGAAACGTCCCTGTTATCGCAGCTCAGACAAAGCACAAGCACACAACAAACCCCTGTCTCTCTTTGCAGGATGATTTCTGCTGCAATTCCACTTCTCATTTGGGATGAACGGTTTTCCTGTTCCATCACTCAATAGAGAGAATTAGTATTTACTACTGATATTTGCTTTCTTCCTTCCAAGGATACCAACAATGTAATTATCCACTCCCCCCTCTTTTCCAGGATGTTGTTCATCACCTTTTTTTAAATATGAAACTTGAATTCTACCTGTAAAATATTTCAACTGCATTAATTAACATTACTAGAATTACAACAACACTAATTCCTCTCTCTTTGACTTCTATACCTCCTTACCTCTTTGTGATTTCCTGTTCTTGTCCCCTGTGTTAATGAAACAAAGCAAAGTTTCACCTTCTGGAAAACCCTTCAGTGCCTGGGTCTCTGTACAGCTCCAACTGGCTCAAGGTTTCAGTGCAGCGTTACCTTCCCGAGGAAATGCTGACACAACCAAAGGCAGGCAAGTACAATTCCTTCAAAAAAACCCTTCAATGGACAGTGGGGGTTGAACTTGGTAACACCATCGTGAGTAAGAAATCGATTTAAACCAAAAGTGACTTTCAGACCTACTCAAGAAGGCAGTAATTTCACATTATAGTCCCACTGCCATCACTGAAAAAACAGCTTTATTATCTTTTCACAATCATGGTTTTGCAAGCTAATAATGAAAAAATAAGCAAATCAGAAGTAGCAGCAACTATCCCTACCATTGTCAAGTCTTACTGGCTAGATTTGAGGGACTCTATAGTAAATGCAGAATAGAAAGTATATTTAATTAAGACTAATTTTAAGCAATACTCAACATAATACTCATCAGTGGCATCGTGCATGAAAATAGCATTTGAGAAAATGAGACCATAATCCTTACTGATGCTTCAAAATGTTGCTTATAAGGCAAATATTCTGCTCTAAAGAGAACAAAACCATGCAAGCAGCAAGCAGTGAAAACGTGGGCAGCAGTGAAAGGCCTTCAAGGTTCCCCATCCTGCAGGCAGAGCAGCAGCCCAAGAGGAAGGGAACCCCTCCTGATGCAGGGATTCTACCCCAGACTGTAAATCTGTGTTCAGGAAAGAACATCACCACCAGTACTTTATGAAAGGCCAGTATTTAATGCTGTATAGCAGAGGTGAAGCTGCTTTCCTGCTATTATCCAAGCTAGAGGAGTGCAATTTTTGTTTGTAAACTCTACAAACAGTAAAATAACTCTGCTGTGCCTCATCCATAGGTACAGTGCTCATATCACAGCTTTCACAGCGAGGTTGGCACAAATCTCTGCACGTCCCTTTAGGTCAACCTGTGGTGTTTTTTTCCTTGGATTCTTGATCTCAACTCACAGGCCAAGAGACCAGAAAAAGTAAAATAAAGTATGAAGGCACATCCAACTTTCCAGGCTTGACTCAGTCTCTCAGCCTGTTAAGCAAAGCTGATACAAGCTCACATTTTATCCACAAACCCTTCCCCTTCCTAAAGATCCTTTCCCCTTCCCATTCTCTTTTCACACATCCACTGGAAGTAAAAAAATGTTATTAATGACTTCTGAATGTTCCCAGTCAGACCAGGTTTCTCTCACTTCACAGAAATGCCCTGTAGAGTTACAGAATTATTTGGGTTGGGACAGACTGTTTCCATCTCCCCGCACCGAGTCGAGGAACGATGTTAATGTGCAAACTGTACCTGGGAGAGTGGAGAAAACAGGCAATGCAGAAGAAGAAATTATGTTTTCTGCTGCCTCTGTGGCTCATACAATAAATTAACCAGAAGAAAATTAACGATGTCTAAATACCAATTTCTAATTGAACTCTACAAATTCAGTAGAGTTCAACTCTCCAAATGTCCAGTTTGGGGAACACCACCACGATCAAATCCTGTCTCTCAGTGTCTCAGACACAAACCCTCCTTAGTTACCCACGAGAGAAAAACAGACCCATTCCTGCCAGTAATGCCCATTAAAACTTGCACACCTGAGCCAACAGGGCCCTCCAAGCATAGTTGTAATTAAAAGTACATTTTTACCCAAAATCCAACAAATAAGACTACTAAATTTGTGTCCTTTCTGTTCTAGTAAGGGGAAAAAAAAGCATAAGTAGGAAATGACAAGGAATCAATAAAAAGATGGTGCAAGTGTTGAGGAGATATCAGCTGTACTGCAGCCTAAGCTATTTTTTTTTCACTCAGATAAATGCAAAATCTTTGTTTTGAACATAGCATGGTACAGAGTCTGGCTTAAACACAGCGTGTGTAACCTGAAAGTTGAGATGAATTTTTACTCAACCAACAAATCTATTGCAAAATCTCTAAAAAACAATTATTAAAATAGCCCTATTGGGAAATTTTCTTTCAACTTTATATTTTATTTGTAGGTAAAATTTTAGCTGCAGATAAGAAGCTTTTAAATTTTAAAATTTTTCAATTTTTATGGGTTTTGGTGTCTGCTTCAAAAATATTTACATGTCTCAGACACTGGAACAGAGGAAGTATCAGGAAGATTTTGAGGCCAACATTGACTTCTTTGCAAACGTGATTTTGGGAATTGTGGGAAAAGAGGAGCCTCTCCAAACAAAGAGTTTAAGAACAGCCATAAATATTTTGCTATGAATAAAGGAAAAATAATCTATGTTTATATACACATACAAAATATTTAGACCACATGTACACAAGCACCCACAAACACTGATAACCAAAGCTTCAGGAGAGAAAGTAAAAGCTCTGTCTCAGAAAGGATGAGTTTGAAAAATAAAACTGCAATATTCACCTGCATATTTTATGAAACCATTCCCAAAAAAACCTTTTTTTTAAGCTTTCTATTCTAGCTGGCAAAGTCACTCAGAAGTTCATCCTGGGCTGAATGAAAGAAAACTCTAAACATTAAGATAAACCTTTGCAATTGCTTTCAGAGAACTACTAGGGAGAACAGTAAAGTCTTTCAATATTCCCAAAAAGATCTGAAAATTTTGAAAAGGAATCCCCAGAATAACTGCTTCCACTATTATTTTAATCAAAACAAGGAGTTTTTATGGTTATGTGATTTGTAGACCAATTAGGACAAGTTCAAATGGGAAAAGTTATGGGACAGCAAATGCTAGAGAACATTAATTTTGAATAATGCTGACCACACACATCCAGCCCTGGGTTTTTTCAATACTGTTTCTAACAAATATTATCGTTAAGAAACAGTAACATCATTAACTAAGAGTAAATAAAACCCGCACACAAATCAGAAAGATTTTGACAGAATAGATAATTTTTACCATTCTTACAGTGACATCCCAGCAAGGTGAAAACCAAAGGAACCACAGAATTCCAACCCCCTTCAGCTGAGCAGCAGGTTCCTGATCTTTTCTCACATCAGAGAAAAATGAAAGGTTGTGTAAAGCAAAGAGTCACTGCCTAAGTCTGACTTGCTTCAGGAGCACCTTGTAAAAGCTTCCCTCTTCCCTCAGAAGAATGCAAATGACACAGACCAATGGTTTTTGTTTATATAAAATTACAAATAAACACTTACAAACAGCTATAAATCTGCTTACTGAGTGATCTAGCACTGTTTATCAATTATTTTTATTTCCCTCTTCTATCAGCACTCTCGGCAATTTATTTCTGACAACCTCTTTAGGAGGAACGTGACACTAACAGGAACAGGTGGTAACTTATATGGTGAGCCTATCCCAAAACCTAAATCAGCCTGAAAGATCCCACACACACCTTTACTATTAGTGGGGAAAATGCCTCCTGCCAGAATACACGGACACATGAAAACATTTCTGCCTCACGGGACTGATGTACATCAAATATATGGAAGGGATTTATTCCTTTCTGATACATATTGACATTATATACATTTAAATAGCTCCAAGATTGCTGGAAATTCCTATTTGTGTCCACAACAAACCCAGAACACTATTTTATTTTCAATTTTTCTTCATTTGGTTTGTTGCTTGAGGTTTTTTTTTTTTAAATGTTATCCTCCACCCTTGCCAGACACTGAATGTTTCCCTGAGCTCCTTCCTTTGGAAAGCGCTGAAAATTCCAAATGGAAAAAAACCCCTATAAATATAAAACATTTCAGGATTGCTGCCTCAGAGAATTCCAAAGGACAAAGGCAATCCACTCGCAGAAATGCATTTTTCATATATATTTTTAACTACTGCAAAGGGAAAGTAGCACATTTGATTTATGCAGGTTGAGCTCTCAACTCTTAGCATTGAACCATGTAAAAAACATAAACAGAGCTGAAATTGAGTCCTCCACGTTTCAAGCATTGGTCTTCTCACTGCTTAATATTCTCCATGGGTGAAGGTCAAGCAAAGCACTCGAGAAACCATTGTCTGCAGGATTTGTACAAGAATCTGCTGGGAACTATTTCAGGTATTACAAAAGCCTCAGGAGCAAGAGGCCACCAGGCAGCTCTCACGGCGCTGTTCCTTCTCAGGAACGCAAAGATATCGAGAGAATTACAATCAATCTGTCCCACCTGTCCACCCTCTTAACACCAAGGGTGCATTTCCACAGAGCTGCTGTGTTTTCTTCACATTTCTAAGATTGTCTTTAAGATAATTTGCTGAGCACGAAATCAGAATTTGCTATTTGTTACCGTTTTGCCAATCATCGCCTCTGTCACCGCTCCAAACTGAAATCCCCCAGAAGAACTCCAAATACTGGGGACATGTTTGCTCTCTCCTCCTTCCTGTGCCTCTCTTTCTCCACAAGTCCCTTTGCTTTAGATGCAGCACGCGAGCAGGATTATGCTTCATTTAACGAGATCTCTGAAAACAGATTTTTCACTTTGTCCTAAAGCACAACATACAAAGGCAAAAGGCCAAGTCACAGTCACATGAGAGATTTTTAAATGTGAAAGTAGTAAACATAAGGGTAACTTGAAATAAATAGTTTACTTTGGGTCGTTAAGCTGTCTAATTAATTTTTGTTTGACATTATTAGTATATAGCAGCAAGCAGCCATTTAAGCAGCTGCTTAAACACAGATCTTACAAATATATGAGTGTAGGCTAATGGAAAGAATGGCATATTTATTTAGATTAAACATTCCTGAATGATTTAAATAAAAAAAACACTGGGATCACGAGAACCGTGTGGCTTTCTGAAATATGCTGCAGAAAAACCTGGCTTTGCTGCTTTGCACGAGGGAGAGCAGCAAATGGAACGTGGCGAGTCCAACCAAGATTGTGAACTTGTTATAAGCTGTTAACAGACCCCATTTGAAAAGACTTACATTAAAAATAATTCCTCAGCTTGCTCTTTTTTTAAGTACATAACCTTTTTTTATTACTCAGACTCATTTTCATCACCAAAAGGCATTGCAGTTTGCTTTGATGCTGTGTAATGCTGCTTCTTTCTCTTAAGTGGTACATAATTAAATTCCTCCCCTTCCCCCAACAGAGATCATAAATTCGTCATCTCCTGACAGCTTCAAACAATTCAACTTCAAAATATGCAGGTGAGGCATATGGGTTAGAAGTCATGTGAAGTTGTTAAGCTTTCAGATGACAGGAGGGGTCTGAGTGTTATTTAGTGCTTAACTCCCAAGCTCTGAAGATCTGAGGAAAGCGTCAGAGCCACCTTTGGTTATTCCAATATCTGGAAACAATCCACTTAAATCTACAGCAATATCAGCACCCAATCCTCTGACCTTTCAGTGCAGCAGCAGAGCCTCAGCAGTGTGAACACACTCAGAGAAACTTCACGTGGATTTGCTGTCTCATCATGTTGGCTCATTTTGAGTTTTGAAAGTGAAATAATACAACTGTTGGATGCAACGGCGCTTCTCAAATCCGCAGAGAACATTCTGGATCCCAACGGGTAAAATTCAGAGCATGCCTGAGGGTTTCCCGTTATGCTCATGCAGAGACCTTACAAGAAGGAACGTGGTGCCCATATTTGTGGGGACCCACCTTTGCACACCAGGGAACAGATGGCTCCCCTTCCTCAGGGAATATTCCCTTCCTTTGCCCTCAAAGCCCTCCTCTAAAATAATGGAAGCTAAAGGGGCCAGGCAGGAAGTGCAAGGTGAGGTTTGTTCATCTGGAAAAGACAACAGGCTGGGAGGACCCTGAGTCCTTCCCCAGAGTTTGGAGCTGCCTGGTGCTGTGTCCCGGTCCCAGTCCCAGTCCTGCCCAGCCCCCAGATCAGCCACTGCAAGTGCAGCTCAGCTCTCACCTCTCCCCCACCACCACCCCACTGAAACCTTCCTTACAAACCTTACTGATGATGACTTTTCCTGCTCTGCTGCTTGAGCACAAGGAACAACTGATCACCATCCTCTTTGCAGAACCCTTGTATTTAAAGAATCGTGTTCCCAGCTGATGGTTTTCCAATCCTCTCCAGGTTTTTTCCCTCACAGAGCACTTTCCCCAAACATTTTATTTTTCCCTTATCCACTCTACTCACCACAATTTCTCCTTTGCTTTACCTTCTTGTTGACATTTTTCCAAGTGCTCAAATTAGAAGCTAAGTGGGCCTTCATGAGCTCTGAGGGTGAGCTCAGAGCTGGTGCACATTACAGAGGTAACCCCAAACATCCCAGATTAAAAATTCTGAAAAACACAACACTGTCGTGTTCAAAGTCTGCTATAATCCTATACCCTACCCTAACCCCAATTCCTTCCCACCTACTCAATTATCTCTTATTTTAGGTTTTTCCTTTAATAGTGATTAATACATTTCCTTGTTTTTCAATGGTTTTGATTAATTCCACACGTCCTTGTAAAGGGCAGTTTTAATTCCAGTACTGCCCTGCAAAATGCTTCTGAAATGCATCTATCCTGAAACCACTAAACTTGGTGTGTGTTTTTCTATTCTAGTGCCAACCTGTTAATAAAAATTACACATAAGAATCAGGCCCTGAAGATATTCTTGAGGGACTCATTCCAACAAGAGAGTGAATAACTGAGAACTCTGAATATTCTTCTAAACTGGCCATTGCCCTGAAAACACGTAATTGTTTTGCAGTCATTTCACCTAAATCAGATTTTTCTTCTGAAAATGTCCTAACAGACCATGTCAAATGCCCTCCTGAAGCCACATTTGTGTGTTTCACCTCTCGTGGTATCCCAGCCAGCCTTTCAGAGCCATACAGGAGGTGGCCATGCAGTAAAACCTGACCACTCTGTAATGAAATCTGTCCTCTATGTCCTGTCCAACTCATTTTTTAAAAATCTATTCTGAATCTTTCCAAATACCCAGTTAGGCCCTTTTTACCCTCCTACAAAGCAAAGCAATATTGCTTCCCACCCACCCACACCATCCAGCTCTCTGGGAATTCTTCCTCCTAACAAATTCTCCATGTCAAATGGCAGTAAATCATACATTACTTTAAAGAATTCCTTAAATAGCAAAGAACATATTTTCACTGGGCCTGATCAAATTGAGTTCATCTAAATTACCTAAATATTTTCTAGCATGTTCTCACCTTCAGGCATGCAGTACTGTTTTGAAATTGCATAAAGCATCTGATTCTAGATAATCTTTTCTGGACTGGTTAAGAAAAAAGCTATTCCATGCTTCAGCTTTGTCCAAATCATCTGCTCTTTTCTTTCCCTCACTAGAAGAAAAAGACACCTCCTTCTCCGTGGGCCTAAAGATAGCAATCACTCTGGTTTGACCAGACAGTGCCCATGGAAAAAAGTCCCAATTACCATCTCCAGCCTTTTTAATTGGAGCACAGTTTTCTCAAGTTAATTAACAGCTTGTAGGGAACCAAAACTGTTGAACCTAATTTTGAAGCAAATCACTATAACTCAAAACAACACACTGTCAGTTAAGTGCCTCTAATATGTTAATTTTGCCTTTTGGCAAACATTGTCGGCAGCTATTTACACTGCATTGGCTGTATGAGATTTCAGTTTCTCCTTCTGACAAGCTGATACACACACAGGGTTTCTAGCAATATCTGATTTATTTTCTTGAGGATCTTACAGTAATCCCCCATCAGGTCCTAAGGCAAAAGGTCCCCAGCAACTTGTGTAAAAAACAGACCTTTACTCAGGTATTTCTAAAAGTATCTTGAATTTATAACACCAAGACAGAAATTTCATGATTAACACAAGTTATTCATGGCCAACAGCAACAGAGAATTTATTTTTCCTGAAATTCTTACAAGCTGAAAATTCAAGGATCTGTGTGTTGAAATTAATAAAGTTAATACTGTCAAAATTCAGGAAGGTTTGTAATTATTTAGAGTGATGGGTCAGAACAATTCATAATCTGTTCTCACCTGTTCATATCACTACTCTGTTGAAAAATTAAAAAAGCAAACAAAATAAAAACACAAAAACACAGAAAAAACTTAAAATAATGCAGATGGTATTTACCTTTTAAGACCTTTTAATACCACCTTATTCTTTGTTCAGATAAAGTGTCCAACAGACAGAAATTCCAGGCAAGAGCACCATTGCAACACAGTTAATTCATTTACAGAAGCATCTATAAGTGGAGCTGTCAGGAAGCTCCGGATCCACGCTCTAAACTTTCCCAGCAGTGGGATGGAGCTGTAGCTATTTAAGCAATGTTTGGCACTTCAAACAATTTCTTATCAGAGACAAAAATCAGAGATGTCTGTTTCCTGCCTGCCTTTTGCACACATGCATCTGACTTCTGAATTTACAGCCTGGAGCCCTCTATCACTTGTACTTGAGTTACAAATCATTTCCTAAATACTACAGAATATTTTTAAATCTTGACAACTTAACTTTGTTATCTTAAGTCTCTCAGATCCTCCCCACTGCAGGGAAGGCTGGGTTCTCATCCCCAGCAAAACCAGAACCAGCAGAACTGGTGCTGTGCATGGAGCTGGAAATTCATCTGTTTTCACAAAAACCAGACAGTTCAGGCCATAATTTTTAAATTATCAGTTAATCTAAGACAAACTGTTCTATCAGTGGCAGTGCAGTGTCACCCCTCAGTTCATGTTACACACAAACCACCTCTCTCAGGCCTCAGCCTCCACTACAGCATTAATTTGGTTCCAAAGGATTGCAACTCAGTTCCAATGTCCAGGGGTCTCTTCCATGCTGTTTAATATTTAAAATACCAGGGTCCACCCAGTCTGGGAAAAATTATTAAAATAAATAGCATTTCTTATTTATGTCAAGTTTTGGACCCTGTCTTTAGAGGGTTTGAATGTCAGGTATTTTTTGCTGGCTTCTTTGCTATGGACCGAAACTGAGCTACAGTAACTATATTCAGTTTATCTGCACTGAATATAACACATCACTATAAAAACAGGGTCTTTTTAAATGCACAATTAAAAAAAGTAATAACTTCTTTAAAAAACCAACCTTGCCAGCATTTTTTTCATTTTTTCCAGAATTCATTCCAACTTCTGTGCACTAATAATGCATTCCCTGCACAGCAAAAAGTGATGTCCAACCTCAGCAGACTTTTTAAGAGGACAACTTTAAATTTGTAATCAGACTAACAGTTAGCATTTAGTCAGACAAGAAAATCTCTTTTCAAAAGCATTATAAATCTCTTAGAGCATTTTAGTCTGTGCAGCTGGATTTCTATGGAGAAAGAAAGTCATTATTTATTATCAAGTTAGATTATAATATATACAATTTGAATTACATTAAATTCCTCCTGATGTAAATGGTTTAAAAAGAGAATATTTATCTAGAGTACATAAAGGAATAATCCATGGATTAATTCATGTTCTATGTGCCTTTTCTGGTTCCTTTTGGCTGGATACAGGAGCTGGTTTTAACCAATAACTGGCAGGAGTCTCACAGAGAAAAATCCATTTGCTTAAGCTTCACATTCTGGAACACGGAGTTTAAAAATGTTGTATATTGGTAAGGATTCTGCTATGGAACAACTCAGGAGTTCTTGGTTTCTACCTCGTGAAGAGATTTCTGCATTTAGAGAACAATCAGTGATGTACAGGTGTTGTGGCAGCTGGTGCTGAGCACAGGAGTTCCCGTGCCCCGGTCCCTCCTGCACAGGTGACAAAGGGGTGTCCTGTGTTAGCAACGGGTTTTATCCGGGGTCAGAAGTGAAAACTCGGTGGGAAAAGCCACAGTTCCATATTGTGACACTACAAAGGCTGAAAATAGAATCCCAAGTCATCGTCACCACATGCAAATCCAGGGAGAGGGATTAGTTTAGCAAGCCTAAGGACATGGCGCAGGCACAATGAAATTGTGTTTCTCACAACTTTGCTCCTTTCCATCAATCATTATTTTCAGCTGCATGAAATTCCCAGAAGCACATAAAATATTTTAGGACTCTCTCTTCCAGTCAGAAACAAGAGGGAAAAAAAAGAAATGCCTCTAAACAGATTTTCAGGATAAAAACCATCTAATACATGATTGACTACAAACTATAATACTTTATGATCTTCCCCTACAGCTTCCCAGCAGGAGCTGTGATAATGCTGTTTCCTTTTGAACATCACTGGCTTGGAACCTCTCAGTGAATGCAGCTGCAAGGGTTGGAAATACAAACCCAGACTGTGCCATCCTTCCCCCCTGCTCCAAGGGATTGAATTACTCAGTAACCACACCTTGGTGGTGACAGAAATTCTTTCTCCTGGCCTTGAGGGTTGAGCAGTCACGACACTCCCAGGCTGCCTGCAAGGTTCTGTGTTTATGGGTGTATCAGGCACGAGCACAGTTTGGTGTGGAGTTCGTAACTTACAGGATAAGATTCCCAAATCCTGAGATAAACTGTGCAAACAGGGCAAAAAGGAAACACAGAGCAAACAGAAAATAGATTGTATGGTTTCAGTGGGAGCCTCAACAATGGGCATTCCCTTTGAACAGAAATCACTGGAAATGAGGAAGCTCATGAGAGAAGTGGTTCAACACATGGAAGCATGGGACAAAAATCA
>QWTY01031570.1:0-10725 GCA_008033365.1 Pseudorectes ferrugineus
TTTGCCACAAGGGAGGATGAACTAGAAGCCTATGGGAACCCCAAGACAGGCAGGCAGAGACCACCAGCACCCCCAGCAACAGGGCAGCCCCTCACCCTGGTAGGGCCAGGGTGATGGTAGGGTCACAGTTCACCAACAGACCCAGACACAGGTACTGAACTAGGTCCATGGTCCATCCAGGGGGAGCAGGCAGGTGTTCCTGCAGGAGAGCACCAGGGCCAAGGCTGACTATCACGTGAGTTCAAGGTCCAGTCAGGAAACAGGGCTGGATACAAGGCTGTCTATAGCGTAGGTTCAAGGGCCCACCAGGAAGGCAGCAAGCAAATCCTCACTGCAAGAGAGAGAGACGGACACAGATCCACGTACACGACCACACAAGCAAGACTGGGATATCCAGACCTGAGCTTAAACAGGCAGGGTGTGGATGGGAGTCCCCAGGAAGCTGGGCAGGGCAGCTACAGCTTGTACAAAACACAGATTTCACCACTCATTTACCTACAGAGGGAGGTTTCTTGTAGGAGCCAATTCTCAAGCAAAGGGCCAATATCCTGACTCTGGCACTAGCTCATGGCCAGTCAGCACCCAGGTCCTACCCTGTGTTCTTCCCCCCATGGCTCAGAGGGATTTTGTTACAACAGCAAAGGGCTGACAGCATAAGAAGTATGCAGAGGTATGGCCCACTCTGGGTTGCCAAAGACCTTAAGGGATATTGGGAATACATGAAAAACAAGCCCAAAGGGGATTTGCGTCAGTCACAGATAATCTTACACTCAATGGTCCTTCAATATTTGGGAAGATGGTGTACAACCATTTTCCACCAGTGACTGGCAACAAGATTATACACATGCAGGAGAGAACTCAGCCTAGGGCGTACTGCAGTATGGGGTCCATTACAGGATCTCAATGGAAATTAATGAACAAAGTGATGATCTGGTCTCTAGATGAGTTTCTGGCCTCACTGTGACTCCTAATAAGCCTTCCTCCACCTCTCTCCTCACTTTTTTTTATCAAGCCTTCCTACAGGTTCATTTCAAAACTTTTCATAAAATAAAAAACTACAGAGCAGTTTTTCTGTATCATTAAGGTTTGGCAATGTGCCAATCTGATCTGAGGACTAATGGTCCTGGACCTGAAGCAGAATGAGAGAAGTAAAGCAGACAAAGAACAACAGAACAAAACATTACTTGCCTGCATGTAGGGGAACTAGACGGAGAGGGGTGGAAAAGCAACACCGTTAGTTCTGTTTAATTTTCTACATGTTCGTATGATTTTCCTTAGGTCAGTTATTCTCTCTACTGTGATATTGTCTTATAAATCTGTTAGAGGAAAAAGTTCTAAATTTTTATGCTTTCTGAGATCATTTTGTTCACCAAGGGTCACCAAGTTTCTATTTGACCACAAATGGTATTTGTTACATACAATTCCAACAATATTAAAATAAAGAATGTAAAGTTTGGGGGAAAAGTACAAATGATGGGTATGTCTAGTACACTGATACAATAATTAACCTACATTTCTTTCATCCTGTAGCAAATTTTTTATTTATATTATCTCAACAATTTTGTTTCTCTGCGGGACTTTTCCATTTCAGACTGCTAACCAGAAAATCATATCAAATTAGATCATGACCATGAGGAGTTCTGTAAACCAACATGACATTGAAAATAACTTGGCAATCAGAACAGAAAGGAACAAATTGTGTATCATAATAGCGTTCACTAGCCACAACTGACTCCAAAGTTCCACTAAAACCATGTTTCTCTTTTTAAATATATTACCTATTTTGACATTAATTAGTGCACCTACTTAAAAATATTTAACCATATTGTATTTTAAATTGTGTTAAATTTCTGATGAAGGGATTGCATTCCTTCCTGCAGCTTCCTTATTCATTAACAGGAGCCAGTATCACCTCCTTAAGCTTGTCTGCATGTGCTTACCTGTGCAAGTCAGTGTACTGTACGTGGAATAAAAAGGAGAGTTTGTGATCTAGACTTTCTGTGTTTCTTAATTTGAGGTAGTTGTCAGTTATATATGCTATTCCACATATGTGCCAATCATGAGTTAAACTAAAAAAACCCATTGCTATGTATTTTATACAGGCTAGTTATTTATAGAACCATCTGTATTTTAAAATTCTTCAGATAGTTTGTACAGTTTATAGTTACTTTTTGATGCCATACCACAAGGAAAGTGTAATGTCTCTTAGTATGGCATGTCAAAATCCCATGTCAAATTCCAGGGGCATTATTTCAACATCACAAATACAGCGACATGAAATCTACCCAATCTAGTTCTGCAAAAACTGTAGTACATGTACAAAATCATGCACATGAAGACCATTTGACTATTCAGATGAGTAACTTCCCCTCACAGTGAAGTCTCAGTATCATGGCAACTGAGGTACCCATGGGCTACAAGAAAACCCAAATGACCTGAATCATATCATAATCTTTTTTCAAACCAAAGAAGGCCATCAGAAGAATAGTACAATAAGCACTTCCACAGCAACAACCAAATAAATGCAGTCACTCTTTCCCTCCTGAATGCCATTACAAAACTTTTTATGAAATACCACAGGAGTAAAATAAACCTCAAAAAAATGTGCATTTACATGCCAAATGACAGTAAAATTGTTATTGGCCAAAGGTAAATGTCTGTCTGTGTTAAAAGATTATACCTATGCATTTAACAAAAAAAAGCAAATGAATGGCTAAATGAAAGATGAAGAGCCATGCTGTTTATGGAATAATTCTGGTTCTAGTAACAACATAAACTAACTAACTACTTAAAAGATTTTAAAGGAAGTAATAGCTGCAGATATTTCTGTAAATGTAAACTGGATTCTACTTGTCATACTCCAAACATGTACTTAAACATTCAAGGAAAAACCAATTTAAAACATCATATACCAAGGGGAAATAAATGTATTGAACATATTTATGGTTCCACAACAAAATCTTCCTACATTTTTAAAGAAGAAGGCAATATTTACAGCTTCTTGTAATTTATTTTGGACTCACAAACTATTCAATACATGTTATATATTGGTATTATAAATTGTAGATTATTTAGGTTTAGACTTAATCACTCTAGTTATGTACATATCTTTCTGAGCTCAGGAAACATTGCCAACAGAGAGCTCCATGTCTCTCTCAGATCTATTACTACTCATATATTCAGACAAAATTTCCTCTGAATAACTGCACTGCAAAACTGCTAGTTCAGCACATTGAAATGAATACTACTATATTATTTTCTTTAATAGCGAACCATTACTGCCAGTAAATAATTTAATGTGGATAGATTTTGATTTGCCCTACATGGCTGCCTAAACACATTTCCATTCAGCTGCTTATAGCATTTTCAGTGAGGTCAGCTATAATGCTGTGTCATACTTTCATTTCCTAAGTAAGGGGCGTTACACAGCTCGCCTGATATGCAGGCAAGAAAGTCTACCAGTTCTTAGTAGAAACGAGGTTGTCAATCATTTGGTGAAAGTGTGACTCAGCAGCCACTTATTCTGTAAAAGTACTCTGCACACAGGAGATAAACAGGAGGGGGATGTCTTTACAAGCACAGCAGTTCTCTGGTATATATATAAACAAAAATGTCCTTACCACCATACAGAATTTATGTACTAATTTTTTTCACTGATTTATTTCAAATCTTCTCTTTGCATACAATGAAGACTGTATAAACTAGGTTATTTAAACCATTCCTAATTTTTGCCAGGAATTGATCCATGAAGATTTCTTTGACTAAATTAAAGATGTCCATTTTGTTCACCTAAAAACTGTACACACTAAGGTAGGACAGTGATTTTTCTTCCCACAAGCAATGAGTTTACAAATTTGACTCATAATTATTTACAACTAAAAACCATCTTTCAAAAATAAAAAATAAATGGCTACAAATTTCCTACACATGGACACCAGCCAACTTAGAATACTCAGACCTACAGCAAACAATCTAAAGAGGTGAGGGAAAAGTCCTTCCTCAGAACACACAGAAGAACACACATGAGCATGAAAACAGAACAACCGCAAAAAAGGTCAAGGTAAAATCCGCTTGCTGCCATTTTATGAGAGACTCCAGGTCTAAATTCCATTCTCTAAAAAAGGAGAGAGCACCTATAACATTTTGAACAATCTTCATTTTCTCTACAACAGGAATCCAGGGGAACTGAAGATATTAAAGTTTCTCTCAGATTGACTAGGACTCTTTGGCTTCAAGAAAGACAACCATACAAAGTAGAATAAAGGTGTAAAAAACCCAATTCTTATTGCACAAAACATGGGGATCTCAAATGAACTGATCGGGAAGAAGTCTGGGGAAAAAAATTAACAAATGGAAGAAGCTTTTGTAAATGCCTAAGTAAACTATCACTGCTTATGATAACTACCAAACATGAGTTCAAAAGAGATTCAACAATTTCATGTAGATGAGTACCAGAAACTATGAAATACGAACACATGGATACAACCTTTGGTTCAGTAAATCCCAAATCCTAAAAATCAGATTGCTGGAACATTCAACTGCATGGTCCAATCCTCTTTCCTACTCTTTGGCACAGAAAAATCCTCTATTGGCCACTGTTAGACACAAAGTATCAGATTTTAGGGACCTATTGTGATACTGTAAATAGCTATTCTTGTGCTTTATGCACTGGAGATAAAAAGCAGAATTTCAAGCTCAGTAGGTAATGGTTGTGTACCACAAAGTAGGATCCAGTCCTCAAGATGTTTAGGAATAGCAGCAATTTTACCAAAACAAGGTTAATGCACACTAACTTACACACATGAATTTACAGAATAGAGATCCAGTTGTAATGCATTTTTATTGCTACCTGTTTTCATGGTATTTTTGATAAGAAATATGAAGTGAGGAGCTGATTTTCTTGGTTCACTGGGGCTTTGTTATCCATCAAAATACAGTGCTTGTTGAACTCCTGCCCTAACTGGCCTTTTTCTTTGCCATATCAGTGCATACACAATTATTCCATCTGGTAAAGCACAGAAACCTCTTTGTAACTACACAACTGTTCCAGTTTTGTTCCCTTCTGCAAACACCTCCTGCATAGCAACCTGCCCAGATAACTTCATCTAATTTCTTAAACTTACACTTTTTTTAAGGGAGCCACAAAAATGCAAGTAACTCTCCAAAGATGTGAAGCATTATTTGGTTGACAAACAATGTCCTCAAAGATCTGCTGACATAATAAGTGATACTGATGCACAGACTGCTGTAATTACGGCAATAAGATCTCTGGGAATCCAAATGCATATCTTAAATTATACTCTCTGCCACCAGCAAATGGTAAAAGAACAGAAATAGTAGCTCTTATTCCCATAAGAATCTAAACAAAAATATGTGGAATGGCTTATAGAAAATGACAAGAGTTTCAGTTAATTAACAAATACCATTTCCAAAGCTTTTCTAGATTTGTACTATACAAAACAAAGCCAAAAACAACAACAACAACAAAAACCAAAACAAAAGCAAAAACAAAACAAACAAACAAACAAAAACCCCCACCACAACCTTAAAAACTTATGTAAATTTCACACAGGAAAAAAACATCAGTTTGCTGAGTGGAAAAGATGAATCAAGATTAACAGAGAAATGCTATTTTTAAAACTCCTAAAAATGTTACAGAGTTAAAAATATAAAGTAAAAATTATTTTTATAGCAGCTGGCAATGTCCATTTAAGGCTGACAACTTCTTGCAGATGACAAGTACTACATATCTCATGCAGCTCTCACTGTTTTGAGTTTATTGCAGTATAACAGCATAATCAGATGGTTTTAAAACTCAAAATCTCTCCCTATTTTTGGCTTAAATCCAAGTTATAATTATAGTAAATGTACTATTTTTTTTGAAAGAACACTGCTGCTTATATTCTTAACATAGTGATTTTGTTGTTTTCATATTGCAAAACTGAAACTAGACTAGGATAAACACAGAGGGAAAAAATTAAGGCTTAAACCAAGTTTAATATGTAACTCCAACGCACCATCACAAAGCCCAAGAGGCAGGATATGCAATCCTGCATTCCTTATGCACTCGTAATACGTCTTGGCTTCAGTGGAAGTTTTGTTTAAGAAAGCATATAATCAGAACCTGTAATTTCATTAATTGCATGCCACAGGCAGTCCATGTGAGGTAAGAATCATGAACCAAACTGGTTGGAAGGATGGTGGAACCCACCGGCCCTGCCTGCATCTTTGTGGACCACTGAGTCTGTGCAGCAAAACCATGAATCCTCGTTTTCCCCACTCACCCATACTTCCAGCTCTTCCTCATGACAGACCGCATCTGTCATGTAGACAGCAGTGCAGATGTTGCATTCAGGACACAACACAGCTCTCAGGTCTCTGTTACTGTTCTCCATTATCATCCTTCCCTAGACTCTTGGCAGTACTGAGGATTTCACCCGATGCAGATCTCTACTCTGTTGGGATTTTTATATTATTCATAGTAGGCACAGACAAAATGAATGTTGTGTAGCTATTAGTACAGAGTGCTTTGACATATTACATATTTCATTAGGTATCTTTTGGGCAACTTAGGAAGTATCATCTAAAAACCCTGTGAATGGACTTGACTTCTACAGTATTACTGTACACATAACTTTTCCACGCATACCTTAAACATAAATGACTCTACTGGGTGTGTGTTACAGATAGTTTTATGGTATATCTCAAGATTTATTTATATATGTAGGAAGAAATAGCATGAAAAAAACCCCTCACATATTATAAAGGCCTTTTATTTGTTAAAACATGAGCAAAGAAAAAACACAAGCACTTGCAAGCTACTTCTTTTTCTAAATATAAAAACAACTAATCAAATTTTAAAAGCAACCATTCACAGGATGGAGAATGACAGGTGATGCTACAGTGAGGTGTGAATCTACAGATAGCTCTCTGCTGTAAACTGGCATTTAGAAGTACACAGCAGATAGTTCTTCAGCTACACAGCCCCCATTACCTCCCTGTATAATAAATTGAAAACTCTAGTTAATTTCTACCTGTGTCACTGAACACAATTCAATTTTTACAACACCTAACTAACAAACTTACAGTTTCTTTTACAACAACCTTAAAACATAAAGCAAGAACAGAATCTCCAGATTAAAAGTAGAAAAGTTTAACTATCCTCAATGCTCAAACTTTGCAAGGAAGCTTCAAATGTGTAAAGGCACACAAAAGAACAAAATAAAAAGCAAACAAATGGAAGGTATAAAAATCAGGGTGACTTAGGGATAAGGAGGATGAAAACAAAGGAAGGGGGAAAAGTAACAAAAGAACACTTTAAAAAAGGGAGAAAGAAAAGCATGACAATGAAAACAAATGAATCGTTGAAACTATGGTGGGAGGAACTGATGAATATTAACTTTTATTATTCCGATTACAAAATACATTTCAAAATTGGATGAAACACATTTATGTATGTTTTGCCAAGGACATTCTTGGCAATTACAAAGTCAGGAAAATTATAATTCAATCAGTGAGGCATTACTTAAAACCACTTGAAAAAGCAGATTATTTGAACCAGCAAACAGACTGCATGGGTAAAATTTTAAAGACTCAATATTCTGGAGCAGTGCAGATTGCACTCACATGTTGCAGAGTTCCAATAATGGGGCCATTAGAAATATAGCAATTTTTCTTCCTGGACGCATTTTACCAGTGTTTCTTCTTATAAATGAGCAACAAAGCCTCATCATCGTTTTCCATATAAAATGAGGACCGTTCTAGAAAAAAAAAAAAATCAAGCACTTGTAGAGTAAAACTTTTATTTTGATAAAAAATCTGGTTTAAACTTTATTAAAAGCTGTACTGTCCACGACAACCAGATCACATCTATAAAGAGGGTTGCTGTATTTACCAGGCGCATGTGGGACACTTTACCATGCACCAAATGTGTGCGCTTGCCTTGAAATGGATGATACAATCCTAAAAACGTTACGAATACGTCATTACGTCTGTTGCTATACTGGCAAAACCCACAACAAACGGGTCACCTTGACCTCTGTCATGTACACTGTAATTTCACAGAACTGCTGACACACGAAGAATGGGATTGACTGAAAAAGGCACCAGGCATTCACCATTCCCATTGGAAAAGCAGCGTGCCCTGCCTTCCCCGCGGTAGTGCTTATTTACATATCGCTGTGATTGCGCTGTGGAGGGGAGCGGCGCAGCTTTCCGCTTTAACCCGTCAGGTTGCCGACGCCTTTGCAAATTGCCCCTTGTTCAGTCAGGTTTTCAGAGGACCGAAAACGCCGTGGACTGGCACTCCTGGGGCGACTTTACCCCTCACTGCCCCAGGCACCCCACGTCGCGCTCCGCCGCGTCCGCAGCCGGGGAAAGGTGGGCGCCCTGCGCCGGCAGGTGTGCAGGGCAGGAGCCGGCTCCAGCGCAGAACGCCCCGAGCTGGGCTCCGGGGTCATTTCAATCGCCGCTCCCGCGGAAGCAGGTGCGCCGCCGCCGCCCCTCTGCGCCCCGGGGCTGCGCGGGAAGGCGCCGCAGCGCATCCCGCCCGGTCCCGCCCCGCCGGGCTGCGGGCAGAGCGTGACGTACCGCGCCGGATGGGGGCGGGGGGACGACTGCAGTGATGGAAAATTTTCGGCTCCTGCATCTCCTGCGCGTGCCCTCGCCGGTCTCCGCCCCTTCCCCACTTCCACTCCCGCCCCCCATCCCGGCGGCGGCGGGGGCGGTCCAGAACCTTCGGTGGCGGTGACGGTCGGGTGCCGCCGCCTCGCGCCGTCCGGCGGATTCCCGCCCGCTTCACGCCCGCTTGCCCCGGCGACAGTCGCGGGCCAGAGCCACCTTCCTCCCGCCTGTCTCAGCCCTGGGGAGCCTCGTGCCCCCGTCAGAGCCGCGGGCACTGTAGTGGGCCGAGGAGCGGCGATGCTGGTGAGGGATTCGCTCTCCCTCGACGGTGTGAGCTGCTCTCGTGTCCCTGCGGCCGCCACTGCCCCGGGACAGCAGACAGGCAGCCGCCCCTCGCACCCTCCACGGGCTCTCGATGCTGCAGAAGAAGGGAGGGAGGGCGGTAACACGAGAGGGGTCAAACGGCTCGGTGGCAGGGCATCCTCGGCACTCGAGGCTGGCAGCACCAGACTGGCGTGGGAGTGCGCTGCTGCCGCGAGGGCAGGAACTGGGGACGCTGCCTTGCAACCCCCTGTCCCTCTAGAGACAGCAGCCACGTGGGCCCCCGCTACCCCCGCCAAGCCTCCTGCGGAGCTGTGGCCTTGCACCGTGCGGGACAGTAAAGCCCCGCCGCCCACTTCCACGGAGGACCGAGCAGCAGAGCTCTCCAAATCTTGTGGAGTGGTTACCTGAGGAAGAGGAAGCAGGATGTTCTGTTTCCCCCTCTCTTTCGTACAGGGAGGTTTATCATGAATCACATCACTAGGGTGAGTCTGTCATTCCGGTTCACTTCCCGAAGGAAACGTTCGGGGAGTCTGTCGGCTGCCCTCAGGGTCCGGGCTTGCACGTGCGCTGCTGCAGGTGTTAAAAATAGCGAGTGACTGCAGCGAGGAGCTATGAGGGGTCGGTGCCACCTCGTTCCCTGCCACGCACCCTGCTACTGGGAGACGGCAGCGCCAGAGCCCGGAGGCAGGCGCGGGGTGGGAAGAGGGAGGCAGATCCTGGGTGAACCGGTAGCCACCGGGTGCTGCAGTCACGCTGCGGATGCTGCACCGGGCCGGCAGAAGCACCTCTCGGGCAGGGCGCTCTTGACAGGCACCGCAGCGTCCTGTCTCCGCCGTGTAAACCAGTGCCCCAATGTAAACACTGGCGAGCTGCTCGGCTCATGTGCTAGTGGCCCCGCTCCCGACCCCCGCCGGGCGCACGCCGGTGACCGGCTCCCACCGCTCCGTCGGGGACGCCCCCCCGCCCCCGGTGCCCCCCCGCCCCTGCCCGGGCGGCGGCAGGGGGTCAGTCGGGCAGGGCGGGGGGCGGCGCGGCAGCGGGCGGGCGCCGCGCCCCTTGCGATGACGCGCCCACATTCCTGCCTGAAGAGCGGCGGCGCCTCGAGCGGGCCGTCAGACCGGGAGCGACGCCGGAGCGACACAGACGCTATATTTTCTTCTCTTTTGATACCGCTGGCTTTTTTTACGTGATTTTTTTCTACCTTTATTTATCTAGGGACTTGTTTTCGCTGACATTTCATAGTTAAGGGCTTTTTTTCCCCTTGCGAGAAGCAGCAGCGGAGACAGGAGCATCTCGTTATTCCGAGGCTTCGGGAGAAACCCTCGCTTTCAAGCTCTTGCGCAGAAGGTACGGCAGGGGCTGGCTGTTACCGGGCCGCCAGGAGGAACGGGGCGACTTTTCGGACGGAGCGCGGCTCGTCCTTCGCGCCTTTGTCCGGCGGCAGCGCCCCGGCTTGTCGCCAAGACCCTGCCGGGCTCCGCCGAGACGCGCGTAGGGACGCGCCGCCGCTGCATCCCGGAAAGGTGGCAAACCCGCAAAGCGACTGCGGCGCGACGCAGTCCCGCCACCGGTTTGCGTTTTTCCATTGAAAGCGCCGGGACGCGCGGTGTCGCCGGCGGGGAGGAGGGAGGTAAACACAGGGAGGGACAGCCGCGGGGCGGGAGGCTCCGGCAGCCGATGTGACAATCGCCCATCGGTGTTGCATCAGTCTGCTCTCCGCTATCGGGGCGGGGAGGCGGAGGGGGGAGGGGGGGGGGGGCGGCGTGGCGGTGCCGCTGC
>QWTY01031573.1:8659-30028 GCA_008033365.1 Pseudorectes ferrugineus
TAATATAAAAGCCACATGTGAGCAAGCAACAACCAATGTAAATTTTATGCATATCTATCCAAGGTTGTAATAACAGCTCTAGCACTTTCTCAGGGTTAAGGTTCATGAAAAAAACAGTGATAAAGGACTATTGCCTGTCACAGCTGCTAGAAGAAAAAAAAAAAAAAGAAGAGAAAGAAGAAGAAGAAAAGAAAAGAAAAGAAGGGAAAAAAAGTTATTGTTAATTAAAAGGATTTTGCCTTAGAATCAGAGGCTGTGGATGAAGAAATCTGCAGAAATTATCTAAGGCCGCCTCAACCTTAGCATTTATTATTCAACACCTCACTCATTGCCCTGATTATAAATATTTAATCACTCAACAACTGTAAGTGCTTGTGTCTTCCTGGAGGACCTGCAAGCATTAGGAAATAAAGGGATGGGGGGGAACAGGGAGGAGGGGGACTAGAAAGGCAGAGAGCCTAAAAGATGTGTAGAGATTATGCAGGGACAAGTGAAAAGGTGTGAAGGACGCCACTGAATTGGGCCTTTGTAATCAGGTTGCACGAACACCTGAACGCTAATTCATTTTGTTTCTATTCACTGGACTTCAAAGCCATATTTTTTTTATTACGTGGCAGTCTCTGACAGAGGGTGCCCTTGGAGAACAGGCAGAAAATGTTCTTAATGAAAGCAGAGCCCCGAGCAGTGAGAGGTGCCATCCGTGTACCCTCCTTTGTCTGTCACAAAAAAAGCAGGCAAGCTTGGCAGGCTTTTGGGCCTATCAATAATGCATGAGAAGAATTACATCCACCCTGATGCCAGGAGAAGGGAACGGCAGAGGAGAGGGTTGTGTTACACCACCCTGAAAGTGCGTTCACTTCCTATCCATCCTCCCTCTCCATACAGAACACAAGCTTCTGGAGTACAGGTTCATGATGTATGGCTTACATGCTCTCTGAAGGGATGGTGTCACTTTCTGTACCTGTAAGGGTTATGCAGATTTCCGTCACTGCTGCTGAGGTGCTTGGAGTATGCTGCTTCAGCCTGAAATCCCATCAGACTAGTTGTAAGTCTTAGAATAATATTATGAGGGGGAAAAAGACTTTAAAACATTAGGGGGGGGGAACCATCTTTGTTTCTTCATACTTGGCATAGTTTGGAGAGTCCCCAATTTGCCTTCATTGCAAGGATTATGGTTTAGACATGAATATATTTCTTTTATTTTGTCGTTTTTTTTTTTCCTGCCCAGCACTGGAAAGAAAAATAAATACCTTAAGAGGACTAAGTTTTGAATATATTTTCATGTAAGAATGAGGAACTTCCAAAACCTCAACACATTCAAAGGTACAGCATAAAATTAAGGATACACACTGCAAACTATAATTCTTTTTCAGCTTTTCTCCTCTAAGAAGGGCTGCACCCTTGAGGGCTTATATCTTTTAGACATTATTGTGCATTTTTCATAATTTCTTGTATAAACATGTCCTCCATAAGCACAGCCACCACTTATTTGGCAAAGTGCTCAGAGGTCTGTATTTTCTTTTCAGAGGTTTCAGGATACAATGTGGGCATTCTGCACTTTGTCCCAGGCAGCTGTAGGGAAGATTTTCCAAGAGATTTTCCCTAAAGCACAGATGAGAGTTAAGTGTTTACTTGCAGGGTTTGCTCAGCTCAGTTTGGTCAAAGGACTACTCCTGAGGCCTGCAGAAATGCTTCAGCCCATTGGCCTGAAGGTGAGGCTTAGATGGCAATGGTGATCCAAGATCTCTTGTGTCCCAGGGTGACTGGGAATGGCTGAGCATGCAGTTTAATTTAGAATACCACCCTTACAAAAACTTCACTGGAAAAAATGAACTGACTGGGCAAGCAATGGGTAGATTTGAGAATTTAACTGTTCCCTGTGTAGGTAAAGGGATTGAACAAGGCATACTGTTCCTGACGGAATTGTTTGGCATGCAGCCTCACCATCCTGATTCCAACAGCTCCACTGCACAGAGCAGTCTGCTCTTGCATGTCAGAGATGCTGAGACATTGGCCACAATGGAGCCCAATAACCAAGCAAAAGTCTCAGGGGAAGATAAATTTGAGGCTTCCAAATACAAGTGTTTGTACTGTACATTCTAGTGCAGGTGGATGCTGTCCAGAAGTTGTAGTGATCTTAGGACCATTAACAACCGTCTTGGAAAAACAGGTAAGATGCCAAGGCAGTAAAGTACAAAAAACCCACAAACTTCACTTTTTTAATGAAATATATTCATTCTTTTAGCAGGATCTGCATTTTTGTGACTTCACTGTGAGGGACCACAGGGATCTGAAATGAGAGTTCCGAGACATTATTTTGAAGGGATTAGTATTGTCTTCTTCAACGTAGTTACTAAAGTTAGGGTGTATCAGCAAGTTGGAACCTTAATCTCAAAGTGGAAGATCCATTTCAAATTTGCATATGAAACATACACTGCAAGAGAAAGACTATCCATACAATAAGAAGGCCTCCCTCTTAAACTGCCCACTTCCTTTACAATGGTTATTTTGCATAAATGCATTTTGATAGAGTGACAGTAAATGGAAATGTACAGCTACTATGGAACTCAGTCATGGTGGGTGTCTGAATCTGAACTGGAGCTTGGGGTGATTGCAGCTAATCTTTCAATTATAGCACTCAAAATCCTTCTCTATGCTGTGAAGCACTGAAAGGCTGGCTTGCTAGGCCCCTGTTTTCACAGAAACACTCAGGGATGGGAGCCCACTGCCAGACTTGAGAGTAACATGGATATGACACAATTCCTTTTGCTTATGGCTCTCCAGACCTCGCGGCATTCCTGAGAGATTCAGATATGCTGTGTGTCCTTCTCTATCATTTCAGGCATTGTTACCTGCTTAGAAAGCTAACCCACAACCTGTAAATCTTGTTGCAATAATGAAGCTTGGCACTGCCTGTTGGCGCCGCCTCCTCCTCCTCCTCCTCCTCTCTTTCTCCTTCTCTCTGTGCCTGGGGTTGGCCACAGCCGGAGCTAAGAGCATGCTTGTGCTGTGGTGCCAAGCAGCCTCAGACTTCTGCCAAGCAACTGCCTGTTTTGTCTTTGGCTGCTGTGTGTAAAATGGCAGATCTAATGAGACATCGTGGAGCAGCTGGTTTTGGCTGTTCCTCTGGCACAACTGATTATAGCCACAAGTTGGGGTGTGAACCATTTGTACCTCAAAGACCATTTTCACCCAGGTGAACTCCTTTGAAAATTCCTTAGTGGGAACAGTTTCCTGGTCCCAGCCCCAGCACTTCACTTGTGCCAGACTCCACTCCTTGTTCTCCTATCCCACTGCAGTTTCCTTCTTGGATACATCAGAGATCCGAAGCCCCACCAGTGCTTAAGCAAGTAACCAGTTCAGAGTGAGAGCCTTTTGAAAAGGCCCCCCAGCTCTGCAGGGAGGGAGACTCAGAGGGACAGACATTCCCCCTCTGCCTTCTGCAGAATGTGGATCACAGAATGTCAGCTCAGGGATCACCCCACCCATGCTGCGTGAAGGTGTTAGTGATGCCTGCTCTCTAAAAAAAGACATAAGCCATAAACATACTAATGGAAGACTGCAATTCTGGCTTAAAATGTGAAAATACAGTTGAGTCTAAGAGGTCTGTTCTTCACTTGGTTTATGCGGATGAGTAATTCTAATGGAACTTACACATATGGACATTGAGAGGAATTTTATTTTGCTTGAAATTAATACATATCAAACTTTTTTTTTATATGACTATTTTCAAGATGTAGTCAAGTACCATCACCCTGAACTGAACTGAAAAAATGTCATAATTGGTATAATTCTTCGTGCTTCTTCCACCTGTCTTTGTTTTGCTCTCTCTTGTTTGTTTTTTTTCAGAAATGGCTCGTGAAATGCAGTTTTGATAAAGATTAAATAAAAACAAAACAAAACAAAAAATCTCCACATTTACTGTATTTTTCTTAGTAAGATCAGTGCACAATGTGTCATCTTCCTCTCTCCTCCTTGGAGAGATAAAAAGTGACTCATTGCCTTGCTTTACTTTAATATTTTAGATATATGAAAAGACAGAGACGGTGACAAGAGACTCAGTGAACAGGAATATGAATGCTGGAGGTGGGGGAAGAAGGCTTGGAATGATACATAAAGAGGAGAAGTTGAAGTGAAATAATGTTCTGGAGAATAAGCATGCTTGCTTTTGATGGGGGAGGTAGAGACAAGTGCGTTTCTGTTTACTTAATTAGCATGTGGAATACTTTGGAATAAGTTATATGCATTTTGATCCCATATGAGTTATTATAATAGCTTGCCAACATAAAAACATTTGAAAATGCCAAACAGTGTAGTGAATCTTTAAAAGAGCCTGTTTGCAATCAATGGTTGTTTTATGTTCCTATTAGAGAATGGAATGATATATGGCACTGCTGCGTGATATACTACACCCCAGTTTACTGAATTTATCAGAGAAACAAACAAGACCACAATGACTCACAAGTGCTGAGGGTAGTGGAGACCTGTGTGGGCTCCCAATAGTTTAGCTAATCCTTCATAGCATATTGTATGCTGAAACACACTATCATCTTTTCACTCCCTACTTCTAAGTCATTACATAATAACCCTTTTAACATACATTATTGAAAAATCTCTGTTATAGGCCGTCATTTTAGTGAATTTGATTAAATCCCCATGATGGAAAATAAGGTATTATAACACATGCACTTGTATTGCAAAGGTCCTGCTATAGCTGAGGCTTGGATTCCTTATTATGTTCAAACAAACTGTCCTGAGAAAATAATTTAGTGAGAAATGAACTTAGAGAACTAAAAGCATTTAGATCTGAACAAATTACTGAGCAAAATTGCCTTGCCATGAAATATTAGACTCATTGTCAAAGATGTTTAGTCTACTCTGGGTGTTTGATCTATAAGGGCTCTATTCAAAGCTAATTTCCTTTTCCATGGTTTTGGCCACAGAGACTCCATGAGGCTTCTACAACTTGGCTCTTAGAGATCCCTCAGCTTGGTTTTAGAGCCAAATGTTTCTGGGCACTCGTCCGGAGGAGCTTTGGCTCAAGACTTTGGCAAAAGCCACTGACTAGAGCTGAGCAAAAAGTTGTCAAGCCTACCTTCATGCCCCTATATAGGGGAGCCATTAACTGATAACATCAACTCTGTTCCGTCCCCTGTCCCAGCGGGGAACTGTGATATCACAGAGAGCAGAGTCCACCCAGGCAGGCTGACAGCACCATTAGGGCGTGCACAAATGACTTCCTTATGCTTGTCTGTACTCTGCTAGAAATATTGGAGGGGGCTCTGGCACACGGATTTGTCACAACTTGCTATGGATCTACTTGTATCTACAAATTGACTGGCATGCTAACAGATGGTCTTTCTTCTGTGCATTTATCTTGCTTAAATATGGCACTGTCCCTGATGCTGAATGGCTGCTGGCTTCCACCCCAGAGGTGGCTGCATTTCAGTGTCAGATGAGGGAATAAAATGCTCTAGGACCCTTGGGGAGGAAAGAAGAACTGTACAAAAATCATGTGTGGCTCATGCAGTACTTGCACAATTTCTGGATGCTTTTAATGTTGATTTTCTGGTAGACACTTATACTTCTGGGATGGTACAAGATATGTTCATATGCTGTGGTCTGGAAACCCTATGCATCAGAACAAGGAAAAAAATATGACTTCAAAAGAGATTCCAGACAGAGGCAGAAAAGAAATGCCATTCTGTCTCTAAGGTGACCTCTACCAAGTTGTATTAACGAGGCTAATGTCATATGGTAACTGTACAAAACTGAACTTTTTTCGCAGACTAAAGAAATTATTGTTGCCATCACTTTTGCTGAAATTTACCATTTCACCAATCTCCTTTTGGCCTCAAAGTCCCAGAGATGCAGCAGGAGTGACCCTTTCTACTGAAACATGGAAAGAAACGTCCAATTCCCTCCCCAGAAAGGCTGTTGTCAGACAAATGGCACTGCATCCTACCTTTGTTTTTTATGTCTCCCAACTTCTCCTACATATGAAGAGTCATTTTGGCTTTCTGGTGCACCATGCCTCTCAAAACACTTGCCACACCAGTTTGGTCAAACTGCCCACAGCTGATTCTGCAAGAAGCCCTGGCCCACGGTCCCTGAACAGCTGGTAGGTTGGGGCAGCACCTGCTTGAGGAGCCCAATTCCTGTCTCCTCTGACCTTGTGCAGAAACTGTCTGCTTCTCAATCCAGGTGCATCCCCATGCGCAAAGCTCCCGGGTTCCAAGACTTTGTGAGCAGCTTGTCACTTGATACGTCTGATTACCATAGTCGTACTAGACTTTACATAACACCTCTACATACATGTTGACACCTCACATGATAGTCAGAGAATTTCCCAGACACCCTTTGCAATGTAATGTTGCACCAAATTCATCAAAGCTGGCACAGGGAGACATAAATTGTATTTCCAAACCCAACTCAGGGCATTTGAGCTGTGTGATCTCCCTACAGGATAGCCAATTTCCAGATGCTACTGACCTTCCTTTCTGTTTTTTCCATCCCAGTTTTTCTATGACTGAGCAAATCCTTAGAGAAGACAGGCCCCCTACATGCATATGTTCTAAATCAATTTAGGTTACCAAATGTGGAGGTTTCAACCCTACGGGTTGTTTAGGCCAGAGGCATCAGGTATGGGGACATGTGCCACCTCAAAGGAGACTTTTAGTGTCAAAACCACCTTTGCATGTTTGCTCCATCATTCCTCTATGACAAAAATTCTTCTAGTCATACTTAATGTAAATAAAGAATATTGTCCTTTCTTCAGCTTGCATCCTTCTTTCAATCTTAAGCTGTTGGTTTCAGTTTTATTTTCTTCTTAAAAAAGTATTTTGCTTTCAGTTATCAACTCTGTGAAGGATTGTGATTTCCATACACATATTCTTAAATATCAAGCGTGCTTTAGCTTTTCCCATTATTTTCCTACCTAGCTCTCTTCTGACCATTTATTTATTTGTTGCTCCAGATGATAAACTTTCTTATCAATTTTCCAAGACAAAACCAATAATTCCATTAGTGTGGAAGACCACAGTTATGTAAGAAAAGACTATAACTTCATTATATAATAATCTATGAAATTATTTATTGTGCCTTTGGTCCACACTTAACATGGTCCTTGTTTGCTTCTATGTTATATGTAGAGCTCATGTTAATTTTTAATTGTCAACCACTACTTCTAGATCTTCCTTCTGGATCATTCCTCAGAAGACTTTATATCCCTCAGATTATTTCTCTGCTGTATTTCTTGTATCCATCTGTTGTGCTGTACATTGAAATGACTGGAAATTTCTTTTAACTACTCTTTATTCATGCTGTTATAATTAAATCATCTAAATCTTGATTCATCTCCTTTACATCTCCTGCGCATTTAGCATCATCCACTAACTTCATCAGTATTTTGCTTACTCTGTACTTGAGTTTGTTAACAAAGATGTTATGGTGGACCAAAGACTCTTTCCTCTGGTGTCCTGGTAGGCACCTCTCCTCAATCATTACCCTGTGGTTTGCCATTACCCTTTCACTGCAGTATTGTTTACCTATTTATCCATTAATGTTTGTTTTCAATCCATACAACACTGTTCTTCTCCAAGACAACTTCTATTAAGTTTTCAAGTAAGGTTTTGTATCAAATATTTCTCTAAAATTCAAATACATTACATGTGCCACTTTCTCTTCATCCAGTAATTTTGCTGCTTTGTCCAAATACGTGACCAAGGTTGTCTAGCAGATTAAGGAATTTTTCAAAGGATTCAGGCAAGTCCTCCATGTTCATGCAATTTGCATGTATTAAAAATATAGCAACAATTTTGTGACTAAAAATATATTGCAAGGGTAAATCAAAGTAGTTGTTTCTCTATACCTTTACTTGCAGCAGTTTCCAATATTTAGAGGACAAATATCTAAACTTCTACAGTGAACTGCACATGCAAACACTTGCAGACGAAAACCCAAAAGGCACATTAGAAAAATCTGAATAATTTTACCGTACTAGTGGCTTTTGATCATTGAAAGAATATCCAAAGGTAGAACTTTTGCTGCTTAAAATTGAAATGCCTTGTAAAAGTGCTAGTGGAAAGTTGCTTGCACAAAGGAAACCTCTGATGACATACTCATTATTACAATAAAGTTCTTGAGTTTAATGACTGTGGTTCTGTTGTTGGTTGAGTGATTACAGACTTTTTTGAAATACAATTTTAGAAGATTTTAAAATTTTATTTTAGTGTCAATCCAGAATTCTAATAGAGTAAACTAATTAGTTCATTCAATGATAATTGGTTTAAACAACAATTTTTCTATATTTGAAAATAGTTTTTATTTTCTTCAGTCTACATGATTTCCCTAACCCTTCATAAAATATTTTTAGAATGATAATAGCACAATATATTGGTTAACTAAGAAGATCTGTCATTCACTTTATTTTGGAGTCTTGACAGAATGGAAAAGGGAGAAGCATTTCTTTACTGTCTTTCTTTTTCATAAGATGGAGAAACTCAGCTGTCCTGTATAAGAGATTTGGTCAATGTCAGAACACCATGATATGGAGCCTGACTTTTTCCAGGTATTAAAACCATGTGCTTCTCTTTAACCCATTGAGAAAAATAACCAGAAATTTGGCAAGCCCATATTGTGAGGAGTTTATTTGGTGGGGTTCTACTCTCTGTCCATCTACCCATTTACCCATTCATCTGGAACTCTAAAGCTAGTGTCTTTTTCAGCACTTAGAAGCAGCTGAGTTTCTTTTCTTTCTTGCACTGCATATGATTAGGGCTAAGAAAAACATGTAGTGCTAAAGTGGCAGTACAGACTCAGAGGAAAACCTGTCTCTGAAGAGCTGTCACGTACCATTTTGTCCAGGCTGCTCATCTAAACTCATGGAGCTAAATTTATTCCTGTTATAACTTCATGTCTTTATTACAATTTTGGCCCCTTATGCCTTCTTTCCACTCCAGAGGAAGCATTTCTTCCCAATGCATGATGGATCACTGCAGTAACTACTCTGATCTACTTTTTCGTGTGGTCTTGAGAACTTCTACTGCTTGTAAGAAAATACTTCATAGCCAGAAGACCCATGCAGAGCTTATGCAATTATTAAGGTTAGAGCACCAGTTTTTACAAGTGACCAGAATGCTCATTGGTGACATACAATCCATACACTGGATAAATTTTCAGCTTGCAGCTGGAGAGTTATGAGCTTCTGAGCTATCTGCAGTGAGTGCTTCAGCAGAAGCGATGCATAATATTAACCATAGATCTGAGAAAGTTGAAGCATGTTGAATTTTGAATTTTATCAATGATAAATGGGCGTATTTACTTTTCTTAAAAATATTTACCCTATTTTCACTCTGAACCAGTATGCTGTGATTAAAACCACAGAAAATAAATGACATTCCGCTCCAGCTTGTAGAAATTATATAACCTTCTAGCAATATTCGAGATGCACAGTGATCTAGTAAATCCAGTATACTGACAAAAGAATCAGACCTATTGCCACAGGTTTGTTCCAATAGTAAAAAGAAATATGATAAGAGGGTATTGGGGAACAAATAAACACAAAACCCATTAAGGCTGAGAAGTGAATAGCAGTCATCTCTTTTAGAAGGAGGTGGTGTTATAACACAGAAAGCAACACAATTCAAACCTATAGATAAGAAAAGGAACTCTTGGAAGAACTGCAGTATTGGTGAGTGCCATGTGAGTGCATGAATGGAAGGTAAGATTTTCAATTCCACTCCTTCAGTAAGTCTGCAGTTTTGCAAATCTTAACCAATTAATAACAGAAATGTGAATACTTTTTTTGATTCAAATAAGAATAAAAAGAAAATGAATAATTTGCTATGTTTTTTTAGGAAATAATAATAATAGAACATATTTAGAAATCTTTTGCATTCATGAGGAAAGGCAGGAAAGCTTCAGACTTTTAGACAAGGGAGTTACTGTGCATTCTTATCAAATTCCTAGGGAGGTACTCAGCACTGTCTTTCATTTATCAAGGACCAAATTTTCCCACTGTCACTCTCACTGAGGACTACCTTATTCCACAAGTGATCTGTTTGACTCTGTGTCATAATTTGCCTCTAATTAAGGATGTTCTTGTGATTAAAGCACAAAGTGCATGTCAAGAGACTTGTCTTCTCTGTGGGCTTGTGAAAGTCAGAAAATACTTCCAAACCAAATGTTAAAGTCTCATATTAAAGCAGGATGCCTCTCTTCTCTAATACCAAAACCAAAAAAACAGAGTCTGATTTCCGAGGGCCATAGCATTTCCCAGTGAGTTAAACTCCAAGAGAGAAGGACTAAACTGTGTGTACATACATCATCATTTGTCACTTGAGAGTAATCTCAAGACCTTAAGTATCAGAAACGCAGGCTGCTGGCTGAAGTGATGGAAAGGAAATAGCTCTGAGAAAGTAATTGATCACATATAAGAAAATGGCATAATTCCAGACCCCAGATTAATGGAAACGTGCAAAAATATCGATTTATGATCACTTGTGTCTCTCTGTTCAATGGTACTAATAATTCTGTCCACCACAGGTATGTTTTGAAATATATTCCTCTGTACTTTGTTGAAATGTCTGGATATTCAGAGCTGTATTCAGTTACTAGCACTTTAGGACAGAAACTGGGATCTGGGTCTAAAATTATGCAGTTCAAGTATGAAAAAATTGTAGGCGCAACTGAGACTGATAGTATAACAGAACAAATAATAGTTTCATTATTTGTTGTTTACATATACTCTTAATTAATGCAAACAGTACAAAAAGTAATATGAACAATATAAAATTATATAAACAGTAGTGCTAGTAAGTTGGTTCTCATTAACAACCATTCCTGAACAGGATTTCTCCTAGCAAATGGCTGTTCTTTGTATCACATAGGCAGGGATTTCCCCCGTGCTCAGAACATGCCACCTCCTAGCTGCAGCTTCAGCCAGCAGCATTTTTTACTGCAGATGAAAATGAAAAGGGGTTGGAAGTGTTTAAAACATCCTTGTAAGCTAGAAAATTGATTGGAGATCATAGAGCTAGGCAAATCTGCATAAAATGTAAATTGAAAGATAACATGCATGAACAGGAGACAACATGCTTTATGTGCTGAGAGAATGTAGTTTGTCTTATGTGGATCATTCTAGGGGCTGATTAATGACTTTGACTTTTCAGTCACGGGATCCATTTCTAAAACCAACAGAAGTATTAGGTGATCATTGATTCTCCCCTTGGCTGATGGTAATGATTATCAAATATTAGCATGCTGTCAGTCTCTATTTAAAGCTCTTCATGAATGAATTAAACATGGAAACTAAATAACCTTGAACCCTCCTTCAAGATCCTATTAAGATACAGTAGCACACAAGCTACAGGTAAACACTGTGCATGCCCTGAAATGAAGAGGTTCAGTATTCCATGCTAAGTCACATTCCATAGGAATGAAATAATTGATGGGTGGGTGGGAGGGATAAATAGCCATAAACACACAGGGAGTAAAATTTTCAAAACACTAGCACATTCAAGTAATAGGATATACTGATGGGTATCTTCATTCTCACATGCTAGTGTGAGTACTACTGTTGTGTAGATTTAATTGACCCTATTTGACTGTTGTTTATTCAATTGGGTCTGTAGGTGTCTAACCATAGATCTTACATATTTAATTGGTTAATTTATAGCTGTAGTTGCAGGGGTACTTTTTTAAACAGTATTTCTGGTATCTGTTTCCTTCCCTAATATATTAGAGAAAGACTGATAGCCAATTAAAAAAATCTTTCAAAAACACAAATGGGAATTAAGTGCCAAAAACCTATTGACTCATAACAGAATTTATATTAATAGCACACCACTGGAATCTTGAAAGTTTGCTCCTGAAACAGCCCTATCATTCGATGCCATCTCTTGAACAAAGTAGTGGCCACTGATATGTGATAGATATTGGCCCAAGTTCGCAGTAAAGTTGATGTATCAAAGCTACATCTTGCCACATTATTGGAAAATATATGCATGCATAAAATTTTGTTGCATACAGAGATAAAACCAGAAGGCAAATAATAGTGCTGGTGTTGATCTGTACAGTTGTTTCATTTCTTCCACATTTGCTTTCTTTCATCAGAGTTTTGCATGTATGCACTTGACTAGGGATTAATGGGTTTGTTAACTGAGCCAGGATGGAGATCTGGAGAGGGAGAGAGGGGAGGGAAAAGAAAAAAAAAAGAAAGAGAGAGAAAGAAAGAAAAACAGCCTGCAGACAACTTGAACAAGCGAATTTTCTTGGCTCAAGCTTTGAAGATAAAGCAGTGCCCTAGGGACTGTGGTAAATATAAGCTCTCGATTAGGCATCAGGCACAAACTGACCAGCCTCCAATCAGATTTGTTCTAAAGTGTTTCATCGGAACAGCAATGTGCGGATGTCTTTGTCATTTTAAAGTCACACTGCTTTATTTTTATTTGCATTTTTCAGTTCAGGAGAATGCAACTGTGATCAGCCGTTTTAGCTCAAATGATGATTATTTACATTGGCTATTTTATTATACCATAGATGCATTTCACTGTCTATATGCGAACTTATTACTGGGCTTTATTGCCATTTGACTTCATGAAACCCCTCTGAATTCCTCATTAAACAGGGCTGTGTCTGAAGCAAAGAATGTTACTGCAGCAAACATTCGTCTTCTACTGTCCCTTCTTTCTACTTTCATATGGCACCATAGTCTTCACAGCTGAGAGACTGTTCACTGCAGCAGAGTTTCTGTCCTGAGACAGAGATACTGGAACCTACAAAAAGGCTTTGAGGAATCTAGAGGCTTGATCCCAGTTTAACATGATCCCAGCTTAACATGATCCCAGCTTAACATGAGGGACCAGTGACCTAATGGCCTAAAGAGCCTGATCCTTCCCCGTCATTCTGAGCTTCTGGAGATGAGAGTGAGTCAGAGAAGAGGAGAATGAACATACGAGCCTATTTTCCAGCAGCAGGAAAAGAGTGAGAAATGCTGACTAACTCTTGCTTAGCAGCTGTGTTGGAGCGGAATTAAAAAGCTTTTGTACACACAAAATTATACCTGTTTAATTATTGGGATTTTTCCATGTGAAATGCTTAAGATTCATCAATGCATGCATGCCCTCAGCCTGCACTGAAAGTCAGCTAAGGTAGGTTATATGACCTTGCATTTTCCATGAGTAAAGTGCATATATTAACAGAAGCCCCAGAGCCTAGTGAATGCCCAGTAACTTCTTAAGTCACGGCAATTTGATACCAAATCAGCTCCTGGCTGAGCTTGGCACCAGCTCAGCTGACCTGACCCTTCAGGTCTTATGTTGATCAGGTTTTGGTAAGGCTTGGGCCCTTGTTCTGAGAATTTAGGAAACTAACTAGTACCTGGAGAACTACTGTACAACCAAATGATTCCAGATGGTCACTGCAACAGGGCTATTGAAATAAACATTCATGAAAACTACACAGTGGGATGTGACAAGGCTTCATTTAAACTGTAAGTCTAAAGATTAAAGCCCTCGTTTGACGTTTTCAGTCATATAATGGAGTTTTTTCTATGTACAGTACTTATCTTGTCTCTATCTCTGTAGTGTTCGAGCACCTCCCAGACTTTGATGTTTATCTCTCTCACAATATCTCTGTGCAATTTCAAGTATTTCTACCTCTATTTTACAGACTAACAAGAAGTGGGATAAGGTCCAAGGTCACACAGGAAGAGTGAAGCTTAGGAGGGAACAGAATGGTGACCCAGGCATAGCACATCATCCTTTAGCCCTTCTTTTCCCTTTGTTTTCCTGCACAGAATTTGAGACTGTTGCTGAGTTTCTCTCTGAGACTGATCACTAGAATGGACAGGAAGATATTTGTTTAAAATTTTATAACAAGGAAGAGAAGGATTTGGGCGGTAAGCAACCTTATCATGGAAAGTCATCAAAAAACACATCAAGGTTTAATTGTTTTTCAACTTAAAAACCCAGACAATCCACAAATTTTAAAATTTGTAATTACTTTACAAAACTTAAGGAGACAATATACAGGGGGTAAAAATACTTTAAAGGTACATGAAAAGGAATTGCTTTTCTGTAGTAAACAGCATATATTCAAATAAATGAGGAAAATTTAAAAGAAACAAACAACAAAATACCTTTTAAAAATCTTTAAAAGCCATAATGTAAGTTTTTGAGGATTTTTTTTTTTTAATACAAACAATAAAAAGTTTCAACCTTCTTTTTAGCCTGTGCCAGCAGTGGCTGGTAATGTGCCATTTTAGCTTATCCCTTTATGATCCTTTCCGTCACAGTACCATGTAGTGTCAGAGATTACAGGCAAACAAAGATCTCTTTATTTGCAGTGAAATAACAAAAGCAAAAGTTAAAAAAAGGATGATAGGTCCAAAAGATGATAAGAAACCGAAGTCTTATACATGTTTCATTCAAGAAGCACTGAACCAGGTGATATACTTATTGACCACTCATGCTCATTCAGCTGTCTTCCTCTAGACCTTGGATTCATTCCCACTATAACATGCATGGTCCACATTTGTACCTCCTGGTGCAGATTTGGTGGGTACTCTTAGCAGATTTTAAGCAAGAAAAGTCCCTATTTTGAGTGCTTTTGATCTCAACAACTTGTGAATATAAATTAAAAGGAGGCAGAGCACAGAAATTAATGGCTTGAGACAAATGTTGGGTTTTCAACCCAATTTTTTGAACTCAATTACAAAACAGAGCTTCTCCCTCAGTACGGATCTTACAAACTGTAAGTAGGTGTTCCCACATTTAACAGTAGTATGTAGTCTCTTGAATTAATTTTAATTTTCAATGTTGTAAGCCAGAGGAAAATCAAGTCCAGTATGTCTATCCTACACTCATTATTGACTCAGGCATAATTCATATTGGTTTGAATCAGTCTGAGTGGATATTTTTACTTATTACTCATCCCACAGTCATTTCTATCACTAACCTCTCCAAGTATCAGTAATGAGAAAACCTTCACAACAGTTTCTCTAGGCAGCATACATGATTCTATGAATATTTTACATTTTTCTAGTGCTTAATATTTTCAAATTCTATACACACTAGGATGACCAGATTCAAATTGCAAGGTCAGACAGGGCCAGTTTTTGTATTGCTGCTGTATGTTCTGCATGTTGCATTGTTGCATTTCTGAGTTTCTTTCCCCTTTCATAACTCTGCAGTCTTTATGAGAGAATTTCTTTCATCTCTTTCTCTGTTCCACTGAATCATATAAATTCACCTTTGCTGTAGTAGATTAGTATTATACATGCCCCAACAGTTAAAGTGTTAAATAGGCATGAATTTCGCCCCTCAGTTTTTTAATTCTCTGACTTCCCTTTAAAGGCCTTCTGAAGACCCCAAAATGCTCATCTCAAACAACTGTGGACCATCTTTCTCCCCACAAAGGGAAAGATTGACATAGCAATAGAGGATCAGAGGAAACAAAAGGTTCCGTTTCTTGTACTTGGGGCAATACTTTCCCAAAATCATTATTTCCATCTAGGAAAATTATGAAATGCCTCATTTGAGAGGAACACCCTTTATAGGCATTAGAAGGTCTTTATTGTACCTCTTGTTCTCACCTATCTGTTCTTGGAACAGTTTTAACTTGTGGTTTACAGCAAAGATTGCTCAACACCTGAACACATATATCTACTCAAGTTAAAACCTAGCAGTGTAGAAGTATGGAAAATTATTTCTAATGTGAAATTCTTCTGAAGAAGTCATAGGACAAAACAAAGAAATGTCCTGCATAGTTTGATGATAGCAAAGCATTCAAGGAAGTTGTAGCCATGGGTAAGAGTTTTGTGACTCATAGTGATGTTACTGAACCACAAGCATTCAAAAGAGCATAAGAAAAACAGTAGATAAAGTGGATTATAGAGAGGAAAGAGAATGAGCTTTCACCCACCAGCAAACTTGCAAAGGGTAGATGAAGTGCAGAGGTGCACTTATTCTGGCCATACTTTGGGACATGATGTAGTTGACTCCACAAAGCGATGAGCTCTGATCAGCATATCCCGTGCTTATCAGCATTGCATTTCTGCAGGATCAGTACTGCTTGCTTGAGGGCATAAGCAGCACGAATGTAGACCTTGATATGTGCACGGAGCAAAGCACAAAGTCCTCAAAGGCCATGTGCTATGCTGAAATATCATACGTACCTCCACCTCTCTCAGCTAACAGCTATGTTTTGAGCAGCAAAGCTGTTCCTGTGGGAACTCCAGTGGTTGGAGGAGGAGCTAATTTTTTCACAGACAAGACACCGTGAAGGCAGTGCCTCCTGCCTCCCACCAAACTTCTGAAGAAGTCACTGAGGTGACAGGTTGCTGAGCATCAGTGCATGACAACAGCCTCTCCCAACTCCCTGTTCCAAGGAAGAGCTGAGAAGAATTGAAGCAAACTTGGTCTCCGTAGGGTAAAATACCACCAATAAGCTGAACATTCTTCTCTTACTTTTGTGCAAGGCAGAACTTTCTAGAAGAGATTTGAGCAATATCCTCACAAAAGAACCATATCCAAATTCTCATCCCTTACACATTCTTGGTAAATATAGATATATGAGAAGCACTGCTCATTTAGAAGAGACAGAAGAAAAGAGCTTTTTTGGAAAGATCACAGTCACCTAATTGCATGTTCTCTAGGCGGTGTGCAGTTTGACTCAGAGCAAGCACAGAAGTACATCAGTTACCATTTTTGCCTTAATGGCCAATTTGTCTTTGCTGCTCAAGAACAGGTAGGAGCAAGACTGATAGAGAAGAAGATAAAAGATGCTGAATATGTGAAGAAGAGAGGAGGCTGAGGTGGGGAAAAACATTTGGTTAGCTGGCTTTTATCCTGCACATTTCTGAACACGGGGTGAGTACTTTTCCTCTTAGGCAGCTGTACTACCAGCAGAAAAAGGCACAAGCGAGACTACCAGAAATAATGCTTAAAAAAATTACTTAGTAATTCTCAGTTCAGAGATCCGTCCAAATTTCTTTGAGGAGGAAATAAACTCACAAAGTGAAGAAAAGCAACTTGCTAGCAACTGAGACAACACTAATTATTTAACCATAATGTCAGTGATATATAGTCAACATTAATTCCACATAAACATGCATAGCAGCTCTATTCTGAAGGCACATAAAGAAGGGGAATTAAATAACATATTTTTGAATTTGCTTTTACTCTTCTATACATGAATGCTACATGGTAAATGTGGTCTTGATCTTCAGACTCCCCAAAGAAAGTAGGAAAGATAAAGGTCTCTTACTGAAGTCAGCTAGGATAGCCATGTTGTTAACACGTGGCATATGCTTAAATATTTCAGAGTCTTCAGTGTTTAAGAGCAGCACATTTATATTTGCTACCTGAGCCCATATTTTCCTTGTACTTCTTTGGATACTTTTTGTGTTCGTTTGATTTCATCACTTTCAGATGTGTAAGGTCTGGAAAATGAAGGGATGGGAAGAATCACTTGATTTTGTGTGGTAAGGAAGAACAAATAACTGATAGAATGTTCATTATTTCCTGAAATAATGACTCACATGGAGCCCTTCATCAAATCCTGTCACTTCTTTTAATACTATTAGGCCAACAAGAAATGGGAGCTAGGACTAATACTTTGTATCTGTTTTATAGATAAGAACTCGAGGACTGGCATCCTAAAGTCATATCTCCAAGGTGCAGTTCAGAAGTTCAGAGGGACTTACAGGCAGCCCAGGTAGCATAGAATAAGTTGGTATATTTTAAACCCAGCCCTGTACAAAGATACAAAATCCTTCAGGTAGGATAGCCCCAACTGACACATTAGTGGATATTTCATAATGAAGAAAATTAACTTCAATGTCCCACTCATTTGACATCTCTGCCTCCACTTCTGGGCCTAGTAGCATGAATGCAAGCTGAAGTATCTTCATTCAGACACTGCACCACTTAGTCACGTGCTTAAGTGAAAAAAAAACCAAAACCACTGTAAAAACAACAGTCAAATACTGATTTTGGATGAACAGTTGACCATTCTTCCACGACTGTGGTGGATAGAAACACATACGTCCCAGGGATAAAAAATATTGCTGACATCATGGAGCCTGTGCCATTCAGCTGTGTTCATAGCTGCCTTCTCATTTGCCATGTGGTTGAATCTAACCTTAAGCCTGGATGCTGGAGTCATGTTTCCAGGGAGGCAGGCAGCATGTCTGAGGCAATGCCGAGTCCTGAGGCAGCTGAAGTCTGACCTCTTTACCGTGCTCGGTTCCATCCACAGCTGGGCTATACAGGTCATGGGTTGGAAGGGTTTTTGTGATAACATACAGATGCATGAGATGCACAGTCTCTCTGGCAGCCAGAGAACCAAGGAGTCTTTTTCTCTCTGGTAGTCTGAATAAAGGGTGTTTTATCTTCACATACTCCTGTCTCTTTTCCATGGCAAGGGGGACTTTAGTGACGGGGTCAAACAGCTGTCACATATTGCACAAACCTACAGTGGGTAATGGATACAGTTATACTTCATGTAGATTAGTCACACCCAAAGAAAACTTGCTTTTAAAGTGGGAATGAAAAACAAAAACATTCTTTTGTCCTTTTTCTCTTTTTTTCTTGAATGACCAAAATGATCATATTAACTCTTCACAAAAATAATGTGCTTATAATGCTTCTATAAATCCTGCCTGGTTTCCATTGTAAGCACAGGGAAAATTAAAAATTATTTCAAGACGTAAATCAGGATAAGAACTAGGATTTGCAATGGATAAGAATCTGTCTAACACTTTGACAAAGAGTACAGTACTGTACACAAAGTGTAATGCAATAGCTCCCTTATTTATTCCTGTTTTGCGGAAAGCAGAAACTGTTCTTGCCATGCATTACCCCTATTATGTTCCTTCTTGGGAACCTGAGACCTTTTGAATCTATCTTCTGAACCATTTTAATATGCAGCAGAACAAAAGGATCACAGTGTCACTGATGAATACATTGTAAAGCCAAAACCATAATTACAAATAGCAAATGTAAAATGTATGCAGATAGATAGATAGAAAAAGTACCATATGCAAGCACAAAAATAATATTTTTTTACCATATTTATGTTAGTTAAACTTCTCTCCCCCCTCCCCCCTTTTACTTTCCCCGGCTCCTCTCAAAGAAATCTTTCTTTCAATAGTCTCTTCAGACGTGGAAAGGGACACCAAGGGGAAGGAAGAATCAGCTTTCATTGATGCCGTGACTAAGGGCCATGGTCTTGGCCTAGACCCCTGACCCTCATGTCTGTAGCATTATACACAGTGTCTGGTGTGATCAGCCCAACCTTGTTATTCAGCTTTTGTACTGTGCATATTTAATTTCAAAACACATTCCAATGGCAGCGGGGAAAAATTCGCCCTCTTTTAAGTGTATGATTCACCAGCTCTTTAGAGTCAGTTGGTGGCAGATGGGCAAGTGTGAAAACTTCTATTTGTGATCTCACACTATATAATGAGCACAAGCCACCACTGGAATCTCAGTTTCTGCATGGAGAGCCCTGTGCACTCACTTCCCTCTCAGAACTGGTTCTCTTAACTTACGCCACGGTGGGAGCTGTGCCAGGAGGCCTGGACAAGGTCGCTGTCCCCCAGAAGCATCCCAAGGAGTACCTCAGGTTTTCTGAAGCTCCCCGCATAAGCCTTTTGCCAAGCCAGCACACTGCTGCAGGGCACCCTTTGCACTTTATGCCTTATAGGGCCTGACACACAGGCTCTCCTTTCCACCCTGGGTGCACCTTTACCTCAGAATAGAAGAAATCTGCTCTCTGCCACTCTTAATCAACTGCATTATAAAGCAGCAGTCCAGTCTCTAAAGTATTCTTGCATTTGAAGCTGCAAACCCTCCAAATTTTGCACAAAGTAGATTCAATCTCTCCTGCAGTCTTTAAACAAGAGGGGTTTCCACCACAGTTTTCCACCAGAGCAAAGCATCCAGTTTCATCTGGGCATGAAAGCTCTTAGTGTACATCCTCTGTGGTTCAGGCTAGCTTTCAGCTGAAATTTTGACAGAAAAGATGAAAATAATGAGATTTCTAGAGAAACTACACGGAATGAAGTTTGTCAACAGTCATATCTTAAAGATTACCCTCATGATTCTTGGTCCTTACATATGAAAAATACAAACAGTCTTGTTCGATTTCTCCACTGGAAATGAATTAATTTTCTCCAGTTAAAATAAGGGCCTTGTATAAAGTTAACCAATAATGGGATATGAACTTTTCTGAAAGTGAAAACAATTCATGCTTCTAAGTTATTATTATTGCTGGTAGTTACTATTATGGTGCACTGGTTTGTACAGGCTAACCAGGTATCAGAATTTGATTCTGCAAGGCACTGTACAAATAACGAAGGAAATAGTCTCCATCCCAGTGATCTTGGCATTTGTCTGATAGAATCCAGACTATTTAAATGATAAATAAAGAGAATGAAATGACAATAGAAGAAGGTGTTGTGGCATCTGAACCTCAGCTTGCTTTGTATCTGCCCAGTTTCAGAGAAGGAAGTTTTATTTTCTTTTTCTGAGTCTTCAGCTCCTTATAATTTTTGGCAAGGACCAGAGACCTAATCTTGTGAAGTGCTGAATGCCTCCTGTGATATCATCATCCCCTTAGTGACAGCCCCCAAAGTAGAAGGACTAAAAATACTGTAAAAAAAGGAAGAAAATAAGAGGTTCTGGGAATTTGAAAATAAAAATTGTTCTTGAAGGGTTTGCAGGCCAGTTAGGCAGCTTTTGGCTGCAAAAAAGCTTAAGGAAGGTTAGTGTTGATAAGGTTCAACACGCAGGGATTTGGGTACATGTCCAGCATGAACTGAACTTCAACCACTTCTTGATGTATGTCTTAAACACTTCGTCATAGGTTTACTGCAGGTCAGTACAGGGCAGTAATAGCTTTAATATCTAATGCAGATTGTGACCATGGGTAACTATAAAAACCCAAGAGAGGAACTTTTGTACATGGACAATTTTTGGGATCATTGTTTGCACTGCAGGAGAAAGATAAAATATTAGCTAAGCTGAAAAAGGAACAAATGGTAAGACATTAATAAAAATATTGAGCAAGCTTATTTACCATTGCATTAATATTAGGATTCTTCCTGTAACTTCAGGGAAACCTCTTCAGTGTATGTTCTTTTCCTTTTTGCTGTATCTTATGTTCAAAAGGCATGAAATATGCTTTCTGCTTTTTTTATGCTTACTGTTATTATTTGTGGTTGCACCTCAGATGAATGAGAGGCTTTTTATACAATCACAGCGGGTCATCTCTAGGAGTTTTAATAATAATAATAATAATAATAATAATAATAATAATAATAAAACCAACAAAGACACCAAAAGAAATGGATTTTAAGTAAGA